>MU762485.1:83207-111032 GCA_026770625.1 Nicotiana glauca
TTTTTTTTTTTTTGTTTTATAAAAAAGGTTAATTACCCTAAATACCTATGATGTAGCTAGATATACACCAATTTATGTCAAAATCAAACGCCTAAATCACTGGATAGAAATTCTAAACAGATATTACAGTTTATCTTTATATTCAATAATCAATCCACCTACATAACGAAAATTATACAAAAAAAGGTGTACACATAAGTAAGGGGATCAAAATAAATTAAATTTAAAATAAATAATTAAAGGCAAATTGAAGTACAAAATTTAAAAAATGTTTATAAATTAAATATTATTAAATTTTTATGAAAAAATAAAAATATCATAAGTGCATAAAATACATAATTATATTTTTATTTTTTTTCCTTTTTCCTTTATCAGAGATAACATTGAAAAATAATTTGGAATATTTACCAAGAACAAGCGAGTAACATTTTAACTAAACATTTGCCAGCAGATCAGTTCAAGAAATTAAGAGCAAAACTAGGGATACATATTTGTTAGTAGTGAATTAGTCAGAAGCTATCTCTTCTCCTATTATTTAGGAAGTAGTTGTAAAGTTGCCTATAAATATGTTATTCTATTCACATAATATCAGAATATACCACTTCAAGCTGCTAATACTACTCTGCTCTACTGATAAAGTAATTACATTAATCCATATATTCTTGGTTTTATTTTTTCATAGAATTTACTTAAATCCTAATAGTTTCTCAATATGAGGAAACAAAGCTACTACTACTCAATTCTTGTCATGTTTGGATCACTTCTCTATTTGCCTCTATTGCTGAATGCAACTTCCATAAGTCCTCAGGAAGCAGGTAATTACCTATCTGTCCTACTCTCATGGGAGGATCTAAGACGGTTTTTGTGGGTTCAACTGAATCTATTGTTTTTGGCTCGAATTATATTAAATGCATACATATATATTACTCATTTTGAACCCACCGACTTCAGAGACACGTAGGGTTAAGGGAGGGTAGTGTGTACGCAACCCTACGTAGAGAGGCCATATCCGATAGGTTTTAATTCTATGGTTCAGGGCTCAGGTTCTTACTATACAAGTAGGGTTTAGAGAGGATAGTGTGTACGCAGTCTTACGTATAGAGGTTTTTTTCCGATAGTTTTTAATTCTATGATTCATGACTCAGTTTTCGACTACATAACCTATCGCCTTATTTGAGTTCTGGGTTCATAGTTCATTATTTTCAGCAATTTCAATCGATTTACAATGATAAATCCTAGTCGATTCTAAAAGTTATGAGTCAAATAAATCTACATTAATAGGTTAAATTCACTGACTTTAGATCCCGAATTCGTCTCTGATGCTTGTTCCTGTGTTTCTTCTATCTATCACTTGAATTGATCTTGACATTAATTTGACCTTTTTGATTTTTTGTGATGTAGAGAATCATGAAATGGAGTTTCATTATAGGGAAGGGCATGAGAAAGGTCCAAGTAAATGGGGAGAGCTAAAGAGAGAATGGGAAGCTTGTAAGAATGGGAAGATGCAGTCTCCTATTGATATTTCAAGTTATAAAGTGAAAATCATCAAAAAGATTGATCACAAGAAAATTTACAAGCCCTCTAATTCTACTATAAAGAATAGAGGCCATGACATTTCAGTAAGTGTTAAAAATATATTGTTTTGCTAATTAAGTATTTAGAATTTTTAGAATCCAGTAGCTTTAACTACTTCTCTATATCAACATTTGAAAAAGTGAACAAATGAATAAATTACTATTTAATAATTGTTGTCATTTTTTTATACCAAATATTTTCATTTTTCTTATATTTTATACATTGACGAACCGGTGTTATGTGATACCCGCTTGACACCCCTACTATGCATATAGGTAAAGGGCGGAAGTATAGACGGGCATAAGGAGGCTCATTTGAACCTCCTTCGTCGAAAAATTATAATTCATATATAAAGTTAAAAAATTTCTTTTATATATAGGTAGTTAGAAATTAAATTTGAATTTTCATATTGTATTTTCTTCCCCTTAATTTCATCTCCCTCCCTCTGTTCCCCATCTAGTGATATTCAAAATTCAATTTTCACTGACAAATAATCTTTACATAATTAAATCATGTAAATATGCAGTTGAAGTGGCAAGGAGACGCTGGATCTATTTGGATAAATAGCACAGAGTATCCTCTTCAACAAGTTCACTGGCATTCTCCTTCTGAACATACTATCAATGGCAGAAGGTACCAATTAATATGTTAATTACACACACACACACACTAAATTACTTATTGTTATTTGTACTCTCAATTGTTTTAAATGTGATCTTTTGAATTAGCTAGAATAGGGGTAAACTAGAAGTATCTAATCTTTATAATAAAAATTAATTAGTAACTCCATAAAAATGGTAACCACTATGGTATCACGTGTTAAATTATACAAATGTGCATCTTTAACGAGTTACTGGCTAGGGCTGATAAGTAAATTTAGTGTTGTTACTTAGTAGGGAATTTTTACACAAATAACCGGTCGGATTCACTATTTACTTTTTCTAGCCTAGATTATACACTCATTATAGTATATTTGTTACATATTATATATAAAAAGGGGCAGCTCGATGCACTAAGCTCCCGCTATGTGCGACGGCTGCGGAAGAGTCAGACCACAAGGGTCTATTGTATGCAGCCTTATCCTACATTTCTGTAAGAGTCTGTTTCCACGGCTCGAACCCATGACCACATGGCAATAACTTTACCGCCAAGGCTCCGGTGAAATTATATATATCTATGAATTATACATATTGGATAAGTGGCTATTTAGGATAAGTTTTTAATTTGGAGGTTAGTAATATGTAATTGTCATATAATTTTTTTTTTTGGACCCTTTTGTCAACTTTCTTTCTGCTATCAATTGAATGATAGGTACCCCTTGGAAATGCATATGGTTCACCAAAGCAATGAGGAGAAAGTGAAAAATAAGATAGTTGTCAATGCTGTCCTTTACAAATTTGGCAAACCAGATCCATTTCTTTTCAGAGTAAGCATTAATTCTTTATATAATGTATATATAAAGTTAATTTTTTTATTTAATATATATTAAACGTTGAGTCCCCTAATTAACTTCTTCGTCTGTTTATTTTATTTTTAATATTTCTGAATTCCCTTGGTGAAAATTCTACTTCTGCCATTGACTCCGTTTTTTCAACAAAAAATGACATAATTTGTAATTTATGACTATAGTTGAGGAGGCACATATCATCTATGTTTCATCAAGAAGGTAAAGAGAGGAACTTGGGCAAGATTGATCCAAATTACATAATTAGTAGTCCAAGCAAAAGATACTATAGGTACATGGGTTCACTCACTACCCCTCCTTGCACCGAAGGTGTCACTTGGATAGTCAACAAGAAGGTACAATTCCACGTTTAAAATTCACAGGATATATTATTATTATTATTATTATTATTATTATTATTATTATTATTATTATTATTATTATTCATTTTAGGTACAAACTGTTTCAAGAGGTCAAGTGATGTTGCTCCGAAAAGCTGTCCATGATGTAAGTTGCCCTCTGCTCTTTATTTTCTTAGCCTCACAACAATAATAAGAAGCTAAACATTTCTATATATTTAAGTTTTTAAATTAATTTTTTTCGAATGTTTGTAGTAAGCGGAAAATGTTCCTAAAAAAATTGTGGTGGAATGAATATGATTCTTTGGTTAAAAGTTTCTGATTCGACTCGTGAGAATGGGAAAAAAATCATAATAGGGAGCAATTTTTCCTTTTAATGGATCTTACACGCTGTGAATTCAAATTTTTTGCGGCCCAAAACGGATACCTAGTGAAAAATAAATAAAATAAAATAAGAATAGAAAATGTTAGATTTATAATGTTTTTGATTTGGTTTAATTTTATCTGTTTTATTCAAATATATATTTCATCACTTCTTGATTTACTTAATAATTGGAAAAAAATGACTATCAAGTAAGTTGAATAAGGAAATTCACGTAAGATAAAGACTAGACAGAAAAATGATTGGTCGAATATTCTTGATGGAGAAGTAAGAAGGTGTTATTATTTTTAAGTTATATCTATTTAGTAAATTGAACTGATTATATTACAAACAAGAAGAATTTTGTTTTGTATTTGATTGTTGTTTTCAGTTTGCTGAGAAGAATGCAAGGCCAGTGCAACCACATAACGAAAGAGAGATCCATCTTTTACTGCCGAAGAGTTAGAATCTGTCATATTTCAACGTGTGACAAAAGTCTACTCTTTTAGAACTATTTTTTTAATTTATAGAAATAAAGAAAGGATGTAGAAAACAAGATTTTATGTGACGTCTGTACTGAAATTTCCTCAGACGATTGAAGGAAGAATATTATGTTGTTAAAGATCACAATCCAAGATAGTACGCAAGTGTTCTAACTTGATTTATATACTATCATATAAGTGATTGTGAAAGAATATCAAACAGTAGTTTTTGAGGATTAAGTCTGAAGGAGAAACACTATTTTACTGTCTAACAATACTGTTGAGCTTTTAAGCATATAGCTTATCGAAGGTGAATTAAAAAAGGAGGGAAAATGAAATATTTGCCAAGGGAATGTCGCGCCCCCTTTTTTTTCACTCCTCGCGGAGAGAAGTCCAGGTTTCGATATTTATGGGGTGTAATTACTCATTTCCTTATGGTGCGTTAGGGCACCTAGAGTGATTAACTCTTGGGTTGGTTTGCATTACCAGAAATTAGGGTAAGAGCTCAAAATAACCTCGAGGGAAGGTGTTAGACAACCCTCTTTGTCCACAACTGTGGGTCCCGACCGAACTTATATTCACACATTAGTCCACATAAACAATTGAATCAAATAAGTTGCTACTAAGGCACATTGGATAGTTCAAGTAATAAGATAAAAGCTTGAACAAGTTGTAAAAGACGAAAGTTTAAATAAAGAGGGGATTTGGTAAAGATAAGTCCTAGGTTGGTTAGCCTATAGGATCACATCAGTACAATGCTCGGTAATTATTCCTTGGAAAGAGGCTACGCGTGGCATTAGCGCACCGGTCATCATATCCAATGTCTACCCTTCCCATCCCCTTATTGGTCATGCAAAGCGAGTGTTCGGTCACTGATTCCTATTGCGTACTACTACCCGTCCCTTCTTAGTGATCCCGGAGGGAGTTAGGACCTCTACCTATAGGTAGTTCTAGACGCACCCTTACTATTTAGAAAGGTGAAAACTCAAAGGCGACAGTCAAAACATGTAGGACTTTACATGTAATGGGAGCAGATAAGAGGCTCAAAGTTTCCTCCTCAAGTAAACATACAAGCAGCACGACTCAAGCACAGTTAAGGTCTTTATTAATCAAAGTCCTAAAGCAGGATCTCTAAGTGACTATGCAAAAACAGACCAAACTTTTATACCCAGAAGTTATAACCTAGAAGTTGCCTAGGGACTCTTTAAAAAGTTATTAGAATCAGAAACGTTAAACGATAGAGAGAGCTTAAGGGGAATGCAGTTTTGAAAATGCCCTAAGGCTTGCCTATATGCAGTATATTGCGTCTATATTAATGCATAAACAAATAAGTTTTCGAAATAGACTCCTTTAATACCTATAAGCATGTTATCTAATGAGATTAATGCAATTTTAAAAGAACTTGTTTCAGGAAATGTTAACGCTTAGTAAGACCAGCTTTAGAAATGAACTAGGCATAATAAAATTGATTTATTAGGCTAAATTAAATCACTAGATAGAATTGCGATAGGCATGATATCTAGGTGTATTACTAATTTTAGCCGATTTGCAGCAACATATAGAAAGACTTATTAGAACTGAATTGGAGTCGAGTCATATAGTAATGACATCTATATTTGAATTGATTTAAAACACGATTGTTTGGAACCTATAAATACGATTTTTAACATGACAAAATGCAGAACCTTAGAAACATGATTTCTACTTGATGTAAGCGATATTAATAGTGAAATCCTATAGACATGGTTTCTATGTGATGCAAACGAAATTAGAAGTGAAATCCTATAGACATGATTTCTTTTAGGCAAAACAATCAGATCTAAAAGAGTAAACCCTATGAGCATGTTTTCTATTGAGTAAAGTAGACATATTTTAAAAGAAGATCCTAAGAGCAGGATTTCTACCCATATCACCCCATAGAGTATACAGCTACCCATCCTTTTACTAAATACCCCAAATATCTTTTTACAAATTATTACAGGCCAATTAATGAATTAAATAAGTAGAATAAAAAATCAAGAAGCTATTCTATAAGGAGTCTTCAATTAGGCCCAAGTTTCCCAAAGCCTCAAATGGTCTCATAAGCCTCAATTCCATAGACAAATCAGAGTCTAGGTACATCAAAGTTCCCTAAGGATCTCAAGGATCCCGGGCAGTGCTTACACCTAGACTTAACAACCAAGAATTGAACCAGTGCAGTGTGGAAAGGCCAGCCTCAGTATGCCAGAGTTCAAAGGCTCTCAAAAGGATCCCAAGGTAGTACACATACTAGAAGGGGCAGAACTTATTAACTAAGAGTAAAGTGGAAGTGCATGACACAAGTTGAAAAGGGTTATTAAAGACTGTATTAGAAAGTATGTTTTGAAAGCAATTAGTAAAGAATCAAAGATTGTTTGAAAAGAGGTTGGAGTAGTAAAGAAGCTTAAAACACCTTAAGAAAAGATCACACACAACTAGTTTACAGAATTCTGTAGTCATACAGGGGGCCAAGGGGGTTTGGGGATACATAGACATTTGGTTGCATAACCCAGCAAGGATCTTAAGAATGGTTTGGACATGCTCAGAAATAGTTGATTCTGGCATAATCACACACCAGTCAGGCAAAATACAAACACACATAAGGGATGATAAGGATTTGGAGATTCATAGGATGGTAAGCACAAAAAAATAAAAGACAATTGACAAAGCAGGATTTGAAGCACACATAATGGGATACATTAATCTAAAGGGAAGCGTAGATATAATAACATGCTGATAAGGTAACTTAACTACAAGTTCTACAACAGAACCACAAGTAGAAGCAAGCTAGAAATAAAAGAAAATGAAACAATAAGAGAAGCATATTGTTGTTGGAGCTTTAAATCAAAACTAGGACATACCAGTGAAGGTAGAAGTAAGCAGAATGAAAGAACCAAAGAGCACAGATGATTAGCTTTGACTTGCAACCGGCTAATAGTAGCAAGTAGCACAATAGAGATTTTAGTAAGAGAGGCAGTTTTTGAAAACCAAGTTTCGTGTCTATTAATGAAAAGACTTAGGGTATTTATAGTTCTAAAAATAGGTAGAAAATAAGATAACAAGTAAAAGTTTAGCACAATTATAGAGGTAATCATAATTANCAGGCAGATTTTAAAAGAAGATCCTAAGAGCAGGATTTCTACCCATGTCACCCCATAGAGTATACATCTACCCACCCTTTTACTAAATACACCAAATATCTGTTTACAAATTATTACAGGCCAATGAATGTATTACATAAGTAGAATAGAAAATCAAGAAGCTATTCTATAGGGAGTCTTCAATTAGGCCCAAGTTTCCCAAAGCTTCAAATGGTCTCATAAGCCTCAATTTCATAGACAAATCAGAGTCTGGGTGCATTAAAGTTCCCTAAGGATCTCAAGGACCCCGGGCAATGCTTACACCTAGACTTAACAACCAAGAATTGAACCAGTGCAGTGTGGAAAGGCCAGCCTCAGTATGCCAGAGTTCAGAGGCTCTCAAGAGGATCCCAAGGTAGTACACATACTAGAAGGGGCAGAACTTATTAACTAAGAGTAAAGTGGAAGTGCATGACACAAGTTGAAAAAGGGTTATTAAAGACTGTATTAGAAAGTTTGTTTTGAAAGCAATTAGTAAAGAAACAAAGATTGTTTGAAATGAGGTTGGAGTAGTAAACAAGCTTAAAACACCTTAAGAAAAGATCAAACTTTTATACCCAAAAGTTATAACCTAGAAGTTGCCTAGGGACTCTTTAAAAAGTTATTAGAATCAGAAATGTTAAACGACAGAGAGAGCTTAAGGGGAATGCAACTTTGAAAATGCCCTAAGGCTTGCTTATATGCAGTATACTGCGTCTATATTAATGCAGAAACAAATAAGTTTTCGAAATAGACTCCTTTAATATCTATAAGCATGGTATCTAATGAGATTAATGCAATTTTAAAAGAATTTGTTTCAGGAAATATTAACGCTTAGTAAGACCAACTTTAGAAATAAACCAGGCATAATAAAATTGATTTATTAGGCTAAATTAAATCACCAGATAGAATTGCGATATGCATGATATCTTGGTGTATTACAAATTTTAGCCGATTTGCAGCAACATATAGAAAGACTTATTAGAACTGAATTGGAGTCGAATCATATAGTAATGACATCTATATTTGAATTGATTTAAAACACGACTGTTTGGAACCTATAAACACGGTTTTTAACATGACAAAATGCAGAGCCTTAGAAACATGATTTCTACTTGATGCAAGCGACATTAATAGTGAAATCCTATAGACATGTTTTCTATGTAATGCAAACGAAATTAGAAGTAAAATCCTATAGACATGATTTCTTTTAGGCAAAACAATCAGATCTAAAAGAGCAAACCCTATGAGCATGTTTTCTATTGAGTAAAGCAGACAGATTTTAAAAGAAGATCCTAAGAGCAGGATTTCTACCCATATCACCCCATAGAGTATACATCTACCCATCCTTTTACTAAATACCCCAAATATCTGTATACAAATTATTACAGGCCAATGAATGAATTACATAAGTAGAATAGAAAATCAAGAAGCTATTCTATAGGGAGTCTTCAATTAGGCCCAAGTTTCCCAAAGCCTCATATGGTCTCATTGTTGATACCCAATTTTCCCTGAGTATTTTATATACCCAAAATACTTTCAAAATGACATGTACATGTATATATAAGCATACCCAAGTATTTTAGTATTATTCCCAAATTTTTAAGAATTTTTAAAATTAATTTATTGTCTATTTTAACAGTACAAAATCCAATAATTATTCTTAAAATTATCATTTTGGTGAATAACTTATTTTATTCTCATATTTACACCAAAATATAATTATGTTTATTTTTGTATATTTTTACAAATTTGTTTGTTATTTTTAAAGCTAATTGAATATAAATGCAATTATAACCTATTTTACGATTAATAGTGTTTTATAATTGTAAAATTAGTTCTAGTATTTTTTAATTAATACATATGTATTATTAATTGGTTTAGAATCTTTAATTTTTTTAAAATCATTTTCACTATTTTTATAAAATAAATGGGAAAAACTGGCTATTTAAAATATAGCCCCAATTTATTTCAATTGTAGCCCCATCTACATTTCAATTTTAGCCTAAAACTGACCCAATTTTGAGCCCAATTCCGGACCAGCCCTCCTTTTAACCGGACCCAACCCATAACCCAACTTAAATAACCCTACCCGGTTTTCACCTACCCCTCTCATCCCAACCCTTGATATCCCGGATCAACGGTCCCCATTCCTTTTTCCTTTTTTAATTTCCAATCACCCCCAACTCTAGCCATTTCGTCTAGTCCGCCGCCCTTGAATACTATCCACTCCTAAATTCTCTCGAAAGTTCTTCGAAACCCTAACCGTCTCCAACCTTTTCTCCACTGTCCTTCCACCGGAATCCATGGCAGCCCTGGCCATGGATAGCCTGTACTCACTCACCCTCACCATTAGACCTTGGGTGTTCGAGGATTTGAAGGCTGGCTTCGATGGTTCGCTTTCAGGTCTTCTCAGATCTGTGCTTCTATGGCCTCTCCGGCCATGCTCCGGCGTATTCAAGCTCTAGAAGCTCGATTCTTGACCCCTCCGACTCGAGATCGGACCTGTTTCCAAGCCTTCTCATCTCTAGGGTTTCTCCAAGACCCTAAGCTATTCAAGGTTCCTTCTCTATTTGTTTTTCTAGATCTATGCTGAATCTATGTTATACTTGACATTTTAAGTGATTTCCCCAAGTTTTCTTTTCAAAATCGTTTGAGTCCAATTTAGGGTTTCTTTGATTTTTTTTTAACATGCTCTACTGTGATTCTTATGTGTTTCTTTTACTATGGTTTTTCTACCTGGTCCTTATGAGTTCTTTTACTGTATTTGCATGATTGTTCTTTTAGTATGATTTGCATGACTTTCTTCTACTGGGAAGTACATGTCCCTTTATGATTTTTGCACTTATTTCGTTATTATTTTTGCCTCACTTACTTATTTTCATCTCTAGACTTAATTGGTAGTAAAAGCCCTAAAAATTTGGGGTTCATTCGAGTTGTTTGAGGCTGCTTGTCACGTGACTTGTTTGTTTCTTATTTCTGAACGTGTTTCATTTCGAAATCCTAGTCTTTTTGGATCTATTTGAATTCCTGAAGTTGCTTCCTCTACTGCTCGACTGAATTTCAAAGTCTTTATGTTAATTTTTCTGACCTCTTTACAAGGCTTTTTACCTAACGTTTGTATGTTATCTGATGATTCCTTTTTTTCTGAGATGACTACCCCGTTCCTATAGTCCTCTACTCACTGATTTTTGATCGCATGAAACCTTTTATTTGTCTTAAATCCAGCCTCACATGCTTAATGTTTATGCACTCTTTATAGGTTAAATTTCCCTCTCAAAATAACCTTTGATTATGGACTGATTTCAAATCTATTTGTGTAATTCTGATTGCACTCTTGAATTGATTCTTCCCGTTATTGTCTTGATTTCCCTTGATTTCTTGGACTTGTTGAAATATTTTCCTTTTGATTTGATCCCCATTACCTTAATTACATTAGTATGGGATTCCTACAAACCTTTCCTTAATTAAGGTCTAATGAACCTAACCCCTAATACATGTGATGTACTCGTACTGTGCTGAAAATATTTCCTTATTTGTCATGTCCAGCCCTGCGTGATTTCTTTCCTTGTTTAATGTTTGAATGCTATCGTTTGATTTTAATTCCTTAATTAAAGGAAGTCTTTGATAATAATTTGATTTTAATTGACACTTGTTCCCCTAATTATTGCTGAACTGCAATCTTTGCCTTATTTTTTTTCCTGTTTTTACACTATAAATACTCTCCTCTCTTTTCTTTGAACACACACGAACAGAGAACAATCTGAATTCACAATTCACTTTCACTTATACTCTCTCCTTTTCTGATACTTGCACTACTGTGGACTTTGTTTACTTTCTTCTGCACTCTTTGCTTCTATACTGGTATGTCTCAATTAGTTTACACGCCTCAACAACAATGTGTTTAATTCTGCCCATTTGTTTCTAGCATATTATCACATGTTTTCCCTTTCCTTCACAGTCCAGTATTTAAATAATGTGTGCAATCGTTTGTTTGTTGTGAATTTGATACTTTATGAAATCCCTTACCCCTTACCCCTTTGTATGTGAGTTATTGTTCAAGGCATAGCAGCACTCCAATATTGATGTCTATGATCCTGAACTGGGTTATTTGAATCCCTAACTCAATCAATTCCCACTCCCTTTATCCTTTTATGTGCTTGAGCCTTGGACTTGGGTCTGATAGTGTCCTAATCACTATCCAGACCTTGGTCTGACCTTCAAAAGGTCTGCTCCTAACTTGTTCAACCAAACAAGTGGTCAGGAGTGTGCCAACCTACTTTATGGCTAGGTATGACCACCACCTGTCATGACTCCCTAATTCCTTTTCACTTTGCACTTATTCCTAGCTATAAGTTCTGCCTTTCTCCTGCAAGCCATGCTTTGGGACCCCTGAGCTCCCTCTGAACTTGGATGCCTGAGAGCTGGCTCTTCCACACTGCACTATTCTAATTCTAATAATATCTTGGGTGTAAGCAATGTCAGGGATCCCTGAGATTCCTTGGAACTTTGAAACACCCTGGATAATGAGAAGGCTTTGGAAATCTGGATCCCGGAGTTGGTGAAATACATGTTATTGGACATTAAGATTGAATTAGGATGCTCGGATCTAGCTGTTAGCTTCTGATGTATCTTTTAATTTCCAGTTTGAGTCATTGGGTTGTAATAATTTTGTATGAAACTCGGGGATTATAGTAAAAGGGTGTGGGATGGGTCTTTATTTTCTTGCATCCAAAGGGTAGAAATCATGATTTAGGACTTTAATTTTAATCAAACTAGAAATCTTGCCTATAGGGTCCTTAATATTGATTCAATCACATAAAGACCATGCCTATAGGATTTAACGCTTAAATCACCTAGAAAGCATGTCTATAGGATTTAATCCTCATGTTCTGTAACTACGCATCACGAGATCCTGCCTATATGAGTGTAAATTTCCTGAAAACTAATAGATATCATGCCTCTAGGATACACATATTCATTAGGCAAATTTTAGGATTAATTAAACAAGCATCTTTTCACAAGTTCATTAACAAGTGCTAAAATCGATAACATAGATATCATGCCTATAGGTTACGCATATTCATTAGGAAAATTTTAGGATTAATTAAACAAGCATCTTTTCACAAGTTCATTAACAAGTGCTAAAATAGATAACATAGATATCATGCCTATAGGATTTTGCATCAAACCCGTTTGGCCCTTTTTAAAGCAGTAATAATTAGTTAATTACTTTTTGGGGATGATCGTGTTCCCTATGAAAAAGGCTAGGATCCATACCAGACTAGCCATGGTAACCAAAACTTTGATGGAAGGGATTGGTGGGCAAACTTTCAGCATAGTGCCTATGATCGTCGCCGAGATATATCGTGCCTTGGACAAGTGTCAACAACAAGGTAGTCATTTTGAGGATTGCAATTTATTGCTTCAGCTGTGGCTCATGGAACACCTCTAGAAAGGAGAATACCGACAAGAGAGCCTACGCAGAGATTGGGATGATCATATCGCCTTCCACCAGCCAAGGCGTATGAATTATACGCCTAAAATGTTCGCCCAGCCGGAGGACGCCAGAGGATGGGTAGAACTATTCGAAAGTCTGAAAGAAGATCAGGTGCAATGGATATTTGAGTGGTTCCCTACGGATGAATTCATTGTCCGATCCCGAGATGCACCATTTCTCATACTGATTGGTTTGAGAGGGACTTACCCTTACATTCCTCTCTGAGCCATGAGACAATCTGGGAGAAAACAAATTATACCGAGGGTTAATAAAATGAGTCACCTCAGGGCTGATTTCCAAGACGATGATAGCCCCCACAGGTGCCAAGCTCAGCATTTGTGGCATTGCAAAATCATTTTGGGGAAGGAATCCATTGAGCCAGACAGGTACCACGCCGGTTGTGTGCCGCATTATCTGGGTTGGTTAGAAGACAATGGCATGAGTCAGCCAAGATTCGTTCGAGGTCACAGAATTATTGACGAGCATGCTGAAACACAGGCTAAGTATAATCAACTGCGCAAGAGAATCCGAGAGTCTGAAAGTGAGCATAAGGAAATACAAGAAGCCCATCAGAAATTGATCGAGGAGTGGAAATAAATGGCTGTCAGCACCAACAATCGGTTAGGTTATTTGGAGCGGGGTCTAGTAGAGCTGGAAGGAAAGTTCATCAAGAGGATCGAAGACTGCCAAAATGCTGAAGGAAATGCAATTAGACATTTGTCCCGAGCCTACTTACTGCTTGGACTACGCGAGTTGGTGGAGCTGTTCGAGGGAGACAAGACTGCCAAATCTGGGGAAGGTCCTTTCGGGACCAAGTAGTTAGGAGTCCTTTATTTTGCCTTAATGATGTAATAAGTCCAATGGCCACTAGTGACATTTACTTTCTGTTATTTAGAGTCGTTTTGGGTTCGTCTTATTTTTATCAATAAAATGAGGCATTTAGCATTATAAGTTCTCCAAAATTATTTGTCGCTAGGCCTATCTCGGGCACAACGAGGCACCAAAGTTAGGACACGATTTATATTCCCCGCACAATGTGTTTAAATACTGCAATATTTTTCCTCATAACCCGCACTAACTTGTTACCTTTTTGTTTTTCTTTTATTTTTTATTCCCTTCCCCAAAGGTTAGTTCGTGCATTCTGGCACCATCAGCATATTCCACAAGATCCAAGGGCCCTCCACCTCCTCCTCCTCTGAGTCCTGTCCGGAACAAGACCAAAGGAAGAATGGAAAACACAAATGCTATGTGACGACCTGGCCCGTCGTCACGTGAGTTACTGCCCCGTTTTCCCCTTATTGTGTTGCTTCATGTTTCTATATCAGTATTAAAGTCGATCGGGTGTAAATGAATTGGTTCTGGTTGAAAATAAGGCACATAGCCTCTTAGCAGAGAGTTTGTTTCAGAAAAGTCAACCGGAAGTTGACTATGTGGTTAGAGGGCTCGGATGTGATTTCCGGTGGTTCAGTTAGCTTCGGGGGATGATTTGTGACGTAGGAGGGTGATCGGAATTGAATTTGGAGATACGGTGTAGAAATAGGCTTGAATTGGTGAAGTTGGAATTTTGGCGAAATCCGGTTGATAGGTGAGATTTTGATCCGGGAGTCGGAATGGAATTCCGAGAGTTGCAATAGCTTCGTTAGGTGATTTTGGATATGCCTGCAAATTTTCAGGTCATTCGGATGTTGTTTGGTTGGGTTTTTGATCGGATGTGAGATTCGGAAGTTTTAGTTGAATTTAGGCTTGAATCCGTTGTGATTTGATGATTTTTGTGTTAAAGGACGTGTTTTTATGATTGGAACAATTTTATACGATGTTTTGGAGTGGGTTGGTGTTTTTGGTTGGGGTCCCGGGGGCCTTGGGATGGTTTCAGATGATGAATCGGGAGTTTGGATGCTTGGAAATGCAGCAGATGTTAAGGCTTCTGTTGTTTCTGCATCTGCGGTTGAAGAGCCGCTTAAGCGGTCCCGCAGATGCGGTTGAGTGATTGTAAAAGCGGCCCTTTGAGGCCTGGGCATTTTTCGCAAAAGCGGACTCCGCAAAAGCGGTTGGCGGCCGCATAAGCGATCCTTTGATCGCAAAGGCGGCTACCGCAGAAGCGGTATACGACCGCAGAAGCGGTCCGTTGGAATATATGTGAAACCGTAGAAATGGTCAGGAATCCGCAGAAGCGGTAGCGGGACCGCAGAAGCGAAAATGTCAGAGGGTTTAATGAAGTCAGTGTATTCGAATTTCAGAAGTGTAAAATCATTTTGGGGTGCGATCTAAGGCGATTTTTGGGCGATTTTGAAGAGGCTTCGAAGGAGAATCATCAGGTATGGATATTTGGACTTGGATTATGATATTATAGTGTAAAAACATGAATTAATCACTGAAAATTGAAGGAATCAAAGGGTAAAAATGGAGGTTTTTGCTTGAAGCCTAAGAAAGAGTAAAGTGATGATTTGAGGGGCCAAATGGACTCCGATTCTTGCGTATTTTATATGTATGGACTCGTGGCAAGACGAGGATTCCAGAAATGTAAATTTCATAATTTTTCGAGAAGTGGGCCCGGGGCTCGGGTTTTGCCAACTTCGTATTTTTGGGTGTTTTTCGAGTTATTTCGATTGGGTTATGTTCTATTAGCCTATTTTGATGTATCCCTTATGGTTTTGATCAGATTCTATGCTCGAGGAGATAGATACGAGAGGGAAAGGCTTGGCGAGCTAGATTATCGGCCAGCTAGAGGTGAGTAATACTTGTGAATGATATTCTAAGGGTTTAGAACCCTGAATTTGCACATCTTAGTGCTGTGTTGAGGTGACTTGCACGCTGAACCTGAGCGTGGGGTAGAGCACCGTTGGGGATCATGACTTGGTCCATCCCGGTTGTTAATATTTACCGCATAATTTCAATGATTTGCTGCTATCATCATGACTTGGGCTTATTGTCATACTTGGGGCTTATTGCCGATTGTTTAAACTCTTTGTGAATTATCATCACTGTTTTCCCTCACTGTTGTCATACTATTTGAACTCAGTCCGTGTGATTTACACTGTTTTATGAACTCAGCTATATTTTTCTCAGACCTGGAGTTTTAACTGATATTTGAACTATCATTTGAGCTGAGTATCACTGTTTACTGATGCCCGAGGGGCTTTTTTTTGACTATTTTTGGACTGATTGGGGCCGAGGGCCATATGTGAGGGCATGATGAGTGATGTGAGGAGGCTTTCAGGCCTCGAGTGTTATGTGAGGAGGTTTTCAGGCCTCGAGTGTATTGAGAGCAGGCTTTCAGGCCTTGTGTTGATATTATTCAGGCTTTCAGGCCTTATTGATAGCGCTTGGGCTGAAGGAGCCCCTCCGGAGTCTGCACACCCACAGTGAACGCGGGGTACCCCTTTGATATGAACAGTGGTAACAATGACACTGTTGTATGTGTTTCGGTCAGGTAATAATGACTGNTTCTTGTTCAATTGATTTCTTTAAAGAGAATATTATTGCTATAATTTCATGGATTCTACTCTCTAATTGGTTTACTACTTAAGATAGCATTATTTGTGCCTTTTTGGGATTTTGTACTTTCAGTTGTTATTCACTTTTATTACCACTGAGTTGGAAGTACTCACTTTACTCCCTGCACCATGTGTGCAGATCCAGGTTCTTTTCATCAGGCGGAGTGAGTCTAGTTGATTTGGAGTTTCCTCCCGGGAGTATTCGAGGTAGCTGCACGGCGTTCGCAGCCGAGGATTCTCCCTTCTATCTTTTCCTTTATTTCTGCATTTTCAGTATTAGACAGACTTGTAATAGAATGATATACTGTCTTTAGAGGCTCGTGGTCGTGACACCGGGTCCTAGTTGGGCTGTTTCGGTGTATTTGTCAGATTGTTCGTATTATACCATTANATGAATGGTTGGGCTTGCCTAGTAGTGTGCCAGGCGCCATCACGACCGGGTTGGGGTCGTGACATGCTAGAAAGGAGATTGAAAGGAGAAAACTTCCCAGGGTACCCCAATTGCTAAGTGAGCTGCTGCTCATCTTGCACAGAAATTGTTGAAATTCCAGGAAGAGTTGGACCAAGTTTGGAACTTGACAAGCCTATCATTCTCTCTTACTGCTCCTGATGTCAACACCCAAAACCCCGTACCTCCACAAAACACCCCGCAACCACAAATACAACCCGCTTACATTCAAACCTGCTACACATGCAACAATGCTCCATTACTCATTCCCGAGCCACCAAACACTACGAACGACCACTTCCATAACACTCCTATCTTTGTGGATACTATACCTCACTTTACCCAACCGATCTCAAATGCACCTGAGTCTGATGACAAAGACTCCCTCATTAGGAGCTTAGCAGATGAGCTCAAGAAGTTAACCAGCCGGGTCCAGGGTGTCGAAGGTGGCAAAGGCACTGAGGGGCTGAACTATGAAGACTTGTGCATTCAACCAGATGTTGAACTTCCAGAGGGGTGCAAACCTCCCAAGTTTGAAATATTTGATGGAACCGGAGATCCCAGAGTCCACCTGAGGACCTACTGCGATAATCTAGTTGGGGTCAGAAGAGATGAGAAAATCCGCATGAAGCTCTTCATGAGGAGCTTGAAGGGAGATGCACTGTCCTTGTACATCAGTCAAGACCCCAAGAAATGGACGAGTTGGGTAGGAATGGCATCAGACTTCATGGATAGATTCTGGTTTAGTACAGAGAACGCACCAGATGTATTCTACATACAGAATTTGAAGAAGAAACCCACCGAAACATTCCGCAATTATGCTACTCGTTGGAGGTCAGAAGCTGCAAAGGTCAGGCCAGCCCTAGAAGAAGAGCAAATGAATAGGTTCTTCGTCCGGGCTTAGGATCCCCAATATTACGAGAGGTTGATGCTGATCGAGGGTTAGAAGTTCTCTGATATCATCAAACTCGGAGAAAGAATCGAAGAGGGCATCAAGAATGGTATGGTTACAAATCTTGAAGCATTGCAAGCCACCAATAAGGCTTTACAAACTGGTGGCGCGTACAAGAAAAAAGATGTAAGTGTCGTGATGGTCGCACATGGAGCCAAATCACCACCGAAGTACCACACTTACCCATCATCTCCACTTACATATCAGCCTATCCCAAATTACCAAGCACCCGCACCCTCCTATCCACCTCCCGTTTACCAGTCCTCTCCACCTCTCACATATCAACCAACTTCACCTAGATACTCTCAACCAGCACCTGTTTACCAGGCTTATAACGCTCAACCCTCTCACTACCAGTCACCACCCACCCGTCAAAATTTTCCAAGACCCAGACCAAATTTTGATCGTAAACCTCCTAGACAATACACAGCCATCACAGAACCAATTGACCAGCTATATGAAAGACTTAAAGCTGCTGGTTACGTCACTCCCATCCCAGCCAAAGCTCCAGAAAATCCCTCCCAGTGGGTCAACCCCAACAAGACCTGTGCATATCACTCCGGCATGAAAGGATACACCCTTGAGGAGTGCCGTTCATTGAAAGATAAGATTCAGACCCCGATCGACAATAAGGTCATTATAGCAAAGGAGCCCGCTCCTAATGTTCATAATAACCCCCTGCCTGACTACAAAGGTGGAGACATTCATATGATCGAGATCGAAGATGATTGGGACCCCAAAGGGTCAATAGGTTTGATTGCTGAAGGGGATGAACCAAAGAAGCCGGCAGTTACCCTTAACCCAATTGTTGTGCAGAATCAGCCCTCCATGGACAACGAATTAAATATGTCTATACCTCTTGAATTTGAAGCGCCTCCTTCTGCAAAGGCGTCTGGGCCGATTGAAGTTGAATTTGGGGTTCCAAAGGCACCTACACCCTTTGAAGTTGCTATGTTAACACCAAGGTTGCCTATTCTAGTAGCGATGACTGACATAATACCATTCCACTCAAATGCCATACAATGGGATTACACTGCCAAAGCTAGGAGGAAAGGAAAGACCCAGACAGGAGAAACGATTGCCGCACAAGGAATGACTAGAACAGGGAGAGTCTATACCCCAGAGCACCTAGCTGAGTCCGGTAAGCAAGCTCCGGGACGTCCCATTGAGACAGGACCCGACGATCTTTGGAGGAAAATATAGGCTAAGGCATACTTGGTCGCTGAACAGTTGAACAAAACACCGGCACAGATATCTATCTTGGCTCTTCTGCAAAGTTCAGACGCTCACAAGAATGCCTTAATGAAGATACTGAGCGAAGCCTATGTGCCCAGCCTGTGCTTGCAAATGGGACCAACATGGTTTGACGTCGACTTCCAAGTGATAGACGTCCCGATATCCTACAACTTGCTGTTACGACGCCCTTAGATCGACGCTGCCGAAGCCGTAGCATCGACCTTGCATCAGGCGATAAAGTTCGAATGGAATCACCAGGAAGTGATCATTCATGGTGATGGTAGTAATCCCATATATAGTAGCCATACCATCCCAATGATCGGGGCAGAAGGAGAATAGGCGTAGAGACATACCACCACATCGAAAGGGTCAACGCTGTAGACAAAGACAAGTGGTAGGACAATAAGATCGAAAGTATCTTCAATTGGTGTAGGTATGTGCCTGGAAAGGGACTCGGCAAGAATCTCCAGGGGATCACTAAGCCCATCATACTGAAGGAGCATGACACTACCTTTGGCTTAGGATACAGCTATACTTGGGAAGAATTCCAGAACTGGTCGCCACCATGATGCGGCCCCTACTATCCATTGGATTTTCTGATACCTAGCCTGGACCAGACCTTCCAGCCAGCAGATACTATATATGGGTCCGAAGAAGATGAAGCGTTGGCAGCCATGAAGAATTTGTTCCTAGAGGATGATGATATGGACTATTGTCTTCTTTTTAAAGAGGAGGGGGAGGAAGGCCCTTCCATACAAGCCGCAAGCAGAGGAGACCGCCTCAGCAATTGGTCAATTAGGACCGTCAGAGCCCGGAGGGCTTCGGGGTAGCAAGGCTAAATAAAAGCAGCATGCATCGTATTTTTAGTCTACTTTACTAGTTGATTTTCCTTTCGCATTATCTTCAATTTCGAAAAAGAGCTCCGATGTTTCAAACAATTTTGAATTTAATAAAAGCATTTCAGTTTATCATATATACCTCGCTTATTATTTTCTCTATCATTTACTCTATTTTATATAGCATTACTATTACTTATCTTGACGATGAACCAACGACTGTGACTTGCAACGAAATAACACAACAAAAGGACGTAGACTCAGAAGAAGATG
This sequence comes from Nicotiana glauca, assembly GCA_026770625.1. Taxonomy (NCBI): domain Eukaryota; kingdom Viridiplantae; phylum Streptophyta; class Magnoliopsida; order Solanales; family Solanaceae; genus Nicotiana; species Nicotiana glauca. The sequence continues at coordinate 103,305 of MU762485.1, forward strand.
AGATACCTGAAGAGGTCATCAGAGAGGTTGAGAATTTTGAGAATAGACCTAAGTCCAACCTGGAAGAACTGAGGTCATTAATTTGGGAGATACAGAGAATGTCAAAGAAACTCGCATCAGTGTTCACTTGTCGCCGGCAGAAAAGGAAGAGTATGCGGAATTCTTAAAAGAATATGAGGACATATTCGCCTGGTAGTATGATGATATGAATGGTCTCAGCACGGCCATTATAGCTCATAAGTTGCCAACAGATCCAGCCTATCCGCCGGTAAAGCAGAAGCTCAGGAAATTCAAGCCCGACATGAGTTTGAAAATCAAAGAAGAGGTTACTAAGCAAGTCAAGGCTAAGGTTCTCAGAGTGTTCGAGTATCCAACATGGTTAGCCAACATCGTGCTGGTACCAAAGAAGGACGAGAAGGTTAGAATCTGTGTTGACTACCGGGATCTCAACCGGGCCAGTCCCAAAGATGACTTCCCCTTGCCAAACATACATATTCTTATCGACAACTGCGCCAAGCATGAGTTGCATTCTTTTGTTGATTGTTTCGCTGGGTATCATCAGATATGGATGGATGAGGAGGATGCAGAGAAAATGGCTTTCATCACGCCGTGGGGAATGTATTGCTACAAAATGATGCCATTTGGGTTGAAGAATGCTGGCGCCACCTACATGAGGGCCATGAATACCATTTTTCATGACATGATACTCAAGGAGATCGAAGTATATGTAGACGATATCATCATCAAATCCAAGAAATCCGCTGATCACATGGAAGATTTGAGGAAATTCTTCAACAGACTAAGAAGGTATAATCTGAAATTGAATCCCGCCAAGTGTGCATTCGGGGTTCCTGCTGGAAAACTACTAGGTTTCATCGTGAGTCGTCGAGGAATAGAATTGGACCCATCAAAAGTCAAAGCCATGCAAGAACTGCCACCACCAAAGAACAAGAAGGACGTGATAAGTTTCTTGGGAAGACTCAACTATATCAGTCAGTTTATAGCCCAATCCACAGTCATTTGTGAACCCATCTTTAAAATGCTAAAGAAAGATGCTACTACTAGATGGACCGATGATTGTCAGAAAGCCTTTGACAGAATCAAGGAATACCTGTCAACACCGCCAGTCTTGGTTCCTCCCGAGCCAGGAAGACCTCTGTTGGTTTACCTTGCGGTATTGGATGGAGTATTTGGTTGTGTTCAGGGACAACATGATGAAACGGGGAGAAAGGAGCAAGCCATCTATTATCTCAGCAAGAAGTTCACCCCGTACGAGGCTCGGTATTCTCTATTAGAGCGCACCTGTTGTGCTTTAACTTGGGTAGCTCAAAAATTAAGGCATTATTTTTGTGCCTACACTACCTATCTCATATCCAGGATGGACCCCCTAAAGTATATCTTCCAGAAGCCCATGCCCACTGGCAAGCTCGCCAAGTGGAAAATCTTGTTGAGTGAGTTCGACATCGTTTACGTGACTCAGAAAATAGTCAAGGGTCAAGCCATAGCAGATCACCTTGCCGATAATCCCATTGAAGGAGAATACGAACCACTGAAAACATATTTTCCTGACGAAGAAGTGTCCTTTGTAGGAGAAGACATTGCAGAATCCTACGATGGTTGGAGGTTGTTTTTCGACGGAGCCGCAAATTTCAAAGGAGTTGGCATAGGGGCAGTCCTAGTATCGGAAACCGGCCAGCATTACTCGGTATCTGCCAAGCTCAGGTTTCCTTGCACAAATAATATGGCTGAATACGAAGCTTGCATCCTGGGGCTCAAGATGGCCATTGACATGAACATTCAAGAGTTACTAGTGATTGGGGATTCAGACTTGCTCATACACCAAGTTTGAGAAGAGTGGGCCACCAAAAACTCTAAGATACTTCCCTATCTGCATCACATACAGGATTTAAGGAAAAGATTCATAAAGATGGAATTTCTGCATGTCCCCAGGGTCCAGAATGAGTTTGCTGACGCACTAGCCACTTTATCATCCATGATCCAGCATCCAGATACGAACTTCATTGATCCCATCCCAGTAAGGATTTATGATCAGCCGGCTTATTGTGCTCATGTTGAGGAAGAAGCAGACAGAAAACCATGGTTCCACGACATCAAAAAGTACTTGACAACAGAGGAATATCCAGAACTTGCCAACGCCACTCAGAAACGCACACTTCGGAGATTATTCAACAACTTCTTTCACGGTGGGGGAATCCTGTATAGGAGGACTCCCAATTTGGGTTTGATAAGGTGTGTCGAAGCAAAAGAAGCATCCAGACTACTAGATGAAGTGCACGCAGGGACATGCGGGCTGCACATGAATGGTTTTGTCTTAGCAAAGAAGATACTCCGAGCAGGGTATTTTTGGATGACTATGGAAACTGACTGTATCCAGTATGTTCACAAGTGCCATGGCTATCAGATACATGCATATATGATAAAGGTTCCCCCAAACGAGCTTACTATAACAAGCTCACCGTGGTCGTTCGTCGCCTGGGGAATGGATGTAATTGGACCTATTGAGCCCGCCGCATCAAATGGGCACAGATTTATCCTGGTGGCAATCGATTATTTTACTAAACGGGTTGAAGTAGCATCATACAAAGCAGTAACTAGGAAAGTTGTGACAGATTTTGTCCGTGACCGTATTGTTTGCCGATTCGGGGTTCCAGAATCAATCATCACTGACAATGGTTCCAATCTCAACAACGACTTGATGAAAGCAATGTGTGAGACGTTCAAAATCAAACACAAGAACTCTATAGCCTATAGGCCTCAGATGAATGGAGTTGTAAAGGCGGCCAACAAGAATATCAAGAAGATACTAAGGAAGATGGTCGAGAGTCACAAACAATGGCATGAGAAGTTAGCATTTGCCTTGCTGGGATATCGCACCACGGTCCGCACATCAACCGGGGCGACTCCCTACATGCTAGTTTATGGTACAGAGGCGGTCATTCCCGCTGAGGTAGAAATTCCTTCCTTGAGGATCCTACAAGAAATAGAGTTGGGTGACGCAGAATGGTTAAAAGGTCGCTACGAGCAGTTAGCCCTTATAGATGGAAAAAGGATGAATGCAGTTTGCCACGGTCAGTTGTATCAGAGCAGAATGTCAAGAGCCTTCAACAAAAGGGTTAAGCCAAGAAAGTTCACACCGGGGCAGCTGGTGTTGAAGAAGATATTCCCACATCAAGATGAAGCCAAGGGGAAATTTTCTCCCAACTGGAAAGGTCTGTACATGGTCCACCGGGTTCTAACTGGAGGAGCCCTTATCCTTGCAGAAATGGACGGAGAAGTCTGGCCAAAGCCAATTAACTCAGATGCAGTGAAACGATACTATGTATAATCACTTATGATTTCTCTATGATGTGATTTGAACTACGCCTGACCTGATTCCCGTTTAAGAGGGGATACGTAGGCAGCCCTATGGGTTCAGTCACAATTTAATAAAAATTCCATTTCCCCCTATTATTGAAACTGGGGCCGAATTATGAGGAGGACCCTTAAAATTCCGAAGATGGTCTTCAGCCGCTCATCGCCAAGGATGTCACCTCGGTAAACTGGGGCAGAATTTTGAGAAGGACCCATAAAATTCCGAAGTTGATTCTTCAATCATTCAGCGCAGCCGTTAGAAGTGCCAGCCCAGTAAACTGGGGCAAAATTTTGAGAAGGACCCTCAAAATTCCGGAGCAAGAGAGGTTGCAATGCTTTGAACCACGTTGCAGTTGTTGGTTCATCTAAACAAAACTATTTTCGACTTTTATATTTATTAAATCATGCATGACTATGATAGCTGCTGTTTAGCAATGCTACCCCAATAGCACGCAACGCCGGAAGCCACGGGAGAACGAACTAACCTTTCTCCTTTACAAAACTCATGATTTTCTTTGGATGCAGGCACCCGAGTCACAAGCATATTGTGCGTTCGCATTTGCTATCCGCACACAATATCCCCTAGCAGCCGCAATATCACAATCAGTTACCAACAATCAGCTAAGAATCTTTTATTACTATCTGCATTTCCTGCATTGCATAAGGCTACCTTTCTGCCTTCCAAGACTAAGCGTTGTCTCCATCTGCATTTCCTGCATTGCATAAGGCTACCTTTCTGCCTTCCGATACTAAGAGTTGTCTCCATCTGCATTTCCTACATTGCATAAGGCTACCTTTCTGCCTTCCGAGACTAAGCGTTGTCTCCATCTGCATTTCCTGCATTGCATAAGGCTACCTTTCTGCCTTCCGAGACTAAGCGATGTCTCCATCTGCATCTCCTGCATTGCATAAGGCTACCTTTCTGCCTTCTGAGACTAAGCATTGTCTCCATCTGCACTTTCTGCATTGCATAAGGCTACCTTTATGCCTTTCGAGACTAAGCATTACCTCCATATTACATCATCTGCATAAGGCTACCTTTCCACCTTCCGAGGTTAAGCTCTACCTCCACTTGCATGGCTGAAATATCGCCAAACTGCATTTAAAATCTTTGTCGGCTGAAATATCGCCATTTACACTTTTGCATCAGCTGAAATATCGCCAAACCTATATTTAAATCCCCTGTCGGCTGAAACATCGCCATTTTACTTTTTTACATCGGCTGAAACATCGCCTGTTTTATTTAAATTTTCGTCGGCTGAAATATCGCCATTTATGCTTTTGCATCGGCTGAAATATCGCCAAATATTGCATTTCATGGGCTGAAATATCGCCAAACTATTCAAAGGCATCATGGTTCGGAGGCACCATTATCATAGCCCGAGAACATCATTTCATAGCCTGCGAATCCTTTAATTTCGTGCTTCATGGCCGAGGACGTCATGGTCTGAGGACGTCATCCTAACCGTCCGAGGACAACATTTATGGTCCAATGGGAACTTGCATCATGTTTAAGTTATGCACGACTTATGCCTATATTGCTCATTTGCAGGTGTACTGGCTAGCAGCGGCCGTCTCAGCAGGAGAGACCCTGTTCCAGTTCTCACAGCCGATCAACTTCAAAGCACGTCTTGCTTTCCCCAAGCATCACGTCCATCTCTTTCGAATCGCCATCGGCATGTTCCGTCAATGGTTCCTGAACTACATATGGCCTGATTCCTGTAAAGCCAGGGATATGTAGACAGCTCAGAAACCAGAGCTCGGTCAAATTCTTTCCAAAACGCCGCTTCCGGTCAAAATTGGCCATCATATCTTTACCCGACAACTCTTTCATCCTTCCCGGGTAAAGAGGGGCAGTTGTTGATACCCAATTTTTTCCTGAGTATTTTATATACCCAAAATACTTTCTAAATGACATGTACATGCATATATAAGCATACCCAAGTGTTTTAGTATTATTCTCAAAATTTTAAGAATTTTTAAAATCAATTTATTATCTATTTTAACAGTACAAAATCCAATAATTATTCCCAAAATTATCATTTTGGTGAATAAATTTTTTTATTCTCATATTTACACCAAAATATAATTAAGGTGATTTTTTTTATATTTTTACAAATTGTTTTGGTATTTTTAAAGCTAATTGCATATAAATGCAATTATAGCCTATTTTATGATTAATAGTGTTTTACAATTGTAAAATTAGTTCTAGTATTTTTTCATTAATACAAATGTATTATTAATTGGTTCAGCATCTTTAATTTTCTTTTAAAATCATTTTCACTATTTTTATAAAATAAAAGGGAAAAACTGGCTATTTAAAATATAGCCCCAATTTATTTCAATTGTAGCCCCATCTCCATTTCAATTTTAGCCTAAAACTGACCCAATTTTGAGCCCAATTCCGGACCAGCCCACCTTTTAACCGGACCCAACCCATAACCCAACTTTAATAACCCTACCCAATTCCCACCTACCCCTCTCATCCCAACCGTTGATGTCCCGGATCAACGGTCCCCATTCCTTTTTCCTTTTTTAATTTCCAATCACCCCATAACCCTAGCCATTTCGTCTAGTCCGCCGCCCTTGAATACTCTCCACTCCCAAATTCTCTCGAAAGTTCTTCGGAACCCTAATCGTCTCTAACCCTTTCTCCACCATCCTTCCACCGGAATCCATGGCAGCCCTGGCCATGGATAGCCTATACCCACTGACCCTCACCATTAGACCTTGGGTGTTCGAGCTTTTGAAGGCTGACTTCGATGGTTCGCTTTCAAGTCTTCTCATATCTGTGGTTTTATGGCCTCTCCGGCCATGCTCCGGCGAATTCAAGCTCTAGAAGCCCGATTCTTGACCCCTCCGACTCGAGATCGGACCTATTTCCAACCCTTCTCATCTCTAGGGTTTCTCCAAGACCCTAAGCTATTAGAGGTTCCTTCTCTTTTTGTTTGCCTAGATCTATGTTGAATCTATGCTATACTTGACATTTTAAGTGATTTCACCAAGTTTTCTTTTCAAAATCGTTTGAGTTCAATTTAGGGTTTCTTTGATTTTTTTTAACATGCTCTACTGTGATTCTTATGTGTTTCTTTTTCTGTGGTTTTTCTACCTGGTCCTTATGAGTTCTTTTACTATATTTGCATGATTGTTCTTTTAGTATGATTTGCATGAGTTTCTTCTACTGGGAAGTACATGTCCCTTAATGATTTCTGCACTTATTTCATTGTTATTTTTGCCTCACTTACTGGTTTTCATCTCTAGACTTAATTGGTAGTAAAAGCCCTAAAAAATTGGGGTTCATTCGGGTTGTTTGAGGCTACTTGTCACATGACTTGTTTGTTTCTTATTTTTGAACGTGTTTCATTTCGAAATCCTAATCTCTTTGGATCTATTTGAATTCCTGAAGTTGCTTCCTCTACTGCTCGACTGAATTTCAAAGTCTTTATGTTAACTTTTCTGACCTCTTTACAAGGCTTTTTACCTGACTTTTGCTTGCTATCTGATGATTCCCTTTTTTTTTGAGATGACTACTCCGTTCCTATAGTCCTCTACTCACTGATTTTTTATCGCATGGCACCTTTTCTTTGTCTTAAATCCATCCTCACATGCTTAATGTTTATGCACTCTTTATAGGTTAAATTTCCCTCTCAAAATAACCTTTGATTATGGACTGATTTTAAATCTCTTTGTGTAATTCTGATTGCACTCTTGAGACGGAGGTGTTCTTTTTCAATTGTTGAAGTCGGGAGCCAGCCCGTAGAACGGAGGTATTACTTTTCAGTTGTTGAAGTCGGGAGCGCGCCTGTAGAATGGAGGTGCTACTTTTATATTGTTGCATTCGGGAGCCCGCCTGTAGAATGGAGGTGTTACTTTTTCGTTGTTGAAGTCGGGAGCCTGCCCTCAGAACGGAGGTGTTACTTTTTAGTTGTTGAAGTCGGGAGCCTCTCGTAGAACGGAGGTATTACTTTTAAGATTGTCGAAGTCGGGAGCCCACCCGTAGAACGGAGGTGTTACAATTAAATTGTTGCATTCGGGAGCCCGCCCGTAGAATGGAGGTTTTAGTTTTAAGATGGTCGAAGTCGGAAGCCCGCCCGTAGAACGGAGGTGTTATTTTTTAATTGTTTAAGTCAAGAGCCCTCCCGTAGAAAGGAGATATTACTTTTCAGTTGTTTAAGTCGGTAGCCCACCCGTAGAACAAAGGTGTTACTTTTAAGATTGTCGAAGTCGGTTGCCCGCCCGTAGAACGAAGGTGTTACTTTTAAGATTGTCGAGGTCGGGAGCCCACCCGTAGAACGGAGGTGTTACTTTTAAATTGTTGCATTCGGGAGCCCGCCCGTAGAACAGAGGTGATGCTTT
>MU762485.1:113017-143228 GCA_026770625.1 Nicotiana glauca
GACTGATAGGATAGGGACGGGTAGTAACATGCGGTAAGTAAACAATACCGTTCCGCACTTTAATACCTTAACGGGGAGGGAAGGTAGACATGGAGATGATGATTACACGATACACTTCGCGTACAATTAAGTACCAGTGTTGTGCGAATGATCCATGTAATATATAAACCTAGGACCCCTTTTTCCTTCTTTATTAGTTTTAACAAAAATTTTCTGAATCTTTAAAGATATTGCATTTTCAAATTTCTGCCTTCTCACATAATTTTCGGATTATTTGCACTAAGCACTTGACCTTTCCCTCTACTTGCACATTTCTTACAAAAAATTACTCCTTTAAATTTCAGCACCTCTTTAACCTTTTGTGCTTCTTGTACTTGTTTGTTTACATTTGCATCTAAAGTCACAATTGTAGCATGGCCGGGAACCACACTAGTGGATCTTGAGGGGTGCCTAACACCTTCCCCTCGAGATAATTTCAAGCCCTTACCCAAACTCTGGTTTTTATCTTTAATTCTTTTTTCAAAAAGTGTCCTAATGCACTATAATCATTAGGTGGCGACTCTCCAAACTCTCAAAAAACCCAATTCCCAAAGCGGGAAAAAAGTTATCTTCCCAAATATCGTGAACCCGATTTCGTTTTTTTACAAAAAGGGGGTGTCGACACTCATAAGCCTCAATTCCATTGACAAATCAGAGTCTAGGTGCATCAAAGTTCCCTAAGGATCTCAAGGACCCCGGGCAGTGTTTACACCTAGACTTAACAACCAAGAATTGAACCAGTGCAGTGTGGAAAGGCCAGCCTCAGAATGCCAGAGTTCAGAGGCTCTCAAGAGGATCCCAAGGTAGTACACATACTAGAAGGGGCAGAACTTATTAACTAAGAGTAAAATGGAAGTGCATGACACAAGCTGAAAAGGGGTTATTAAAGACTGTATTAGAAAGTTTGTTTTGAAAGCAATTAGTAAAGAAACAAAGATTATTTGAAAAGAGGTTGGAGTAGTAAACAAGATTAAAACACCTTAAGAAAAGATCAAACTTTTATACCCAGAAGTTATAACCTAGAAGTTGCCTAGGGACTCTTTAAAAAGTTATTAGAATCAGAAACGTTAAACGACAGAGAGAGCTTAAGGGGAGTGCAGTTTTGAAAATGCCCTAAGGCTTGCCTATATGCAATATATTGTGTCTATATTAATGCAGAAACAAACAAGTTTTCGAAATAAACTCCTTTAATACCTATAAGCATGGTATCTAATGAGATTAATGCAATTTTAAAAGAACTTGTTTCAGGAAATATTAACGCTTAGTAAGACCAACTTTAGAAATGAACTAGGCATAATAAAATTGATTTATTAGGCTAAATTAAATCACCAGATAGAATTGCGAGTATAGATCCCTATAAGCATGATATCTAGGTGTATTACTAATTTTAGCCGATTTGCAGCAACATATAGAAAGACTTAATAGAACTGAATTGGAGTCGAATCATATAGTAATGACATCTATATTTGAATTGATTTAAGACACGACTGTTTGGAACCTATAAACACGATTTTTAACATGACAAAATGCAGAACCTTAGAAACATGATTTCTACTTGATGCAAGCGACATTAATAGTGAAATCCTATAGACATGGTTTCTATGTGATGCAAACGAAATTAGAAGTGAAATCCTATAGACATGATTTCTTTTAGGCAAAACAATCAGATCTAAAAGAGTAAACCCTATGAGCATGTTTTCTATTGAGTAAAGTAGACATATTTTAAAAGAAGATCCTAAGAGCAGGATTTCTACCCATATCACCCCATAGAGTATACAGCTACCCATCCTTTTACTAAATACCCCAAATATCTTTTTACAAATTATTACAGGCCAATTAATGAATTAAATAAGTAGAATAAAAAATCAAGAAGCTATTCTATAAGGAGTCTTCAATTAGGCCCAAGTTTCCCAAAGCCTCAAATGGTCTCATAAGCCTCAATTCCATAGACAAATCAGAGTCTAGGTACATCAAAGTTCCCTAAGGATCTCAAGGATCCCGGGCAGTGCTTACACCTAGACTTAACAACCAAGAATTGAACCAGTGCAGTGTGGAAAGGCCAGCCTCAGTATGCCAGAGTTCAAAGGCTCTCAAAAGGATCCCAAGGTAGTACACATACTAGAAGGGGCAGAACTTATTAACTAAGAGTAAAGTGGAAGTGCATGACACAAGTTGAAAAGGGTTATTAAAGACTGTATTAGAAAGTATGTTTTGAAAGCAATTAGTAAAGAATCAAAGATTGTTTGAAAAGAGGTTGGAGTAGTAAAGAAGCTTAAAACACCTTAAGAAAAGATCACACACAACTAGTTTACAGAATTCTGTAGTCATACAGGGGGCCAAGGGGGTTTGGGGATACATAGACATTTGGTTGCATAACCCAGCAAGGATCTTAAGAATGGTTTGGACATGCTCAGAAATAGTTGATTCTGGCATAATCACACACCAGTCAGGCAAAATACAAACACACATAAGGGATGATAAGGATTTGGAGATTCATAGGATGGTAAGCACAAAAAAATAAAAGACAATTGACAAAGCAGGATTTGAAGCACACATAATGGGATACATTAATCTAAAGGGAAGCGTAGATATAATAACATGCTGATAAGGTAACTTAACTACAAGTTCTACAACAGAACCACAAGTAGAAGCAAGCTAGAAATAAAAGAAAATGAAACAATAAGAGAAGCATATTGTTGTTGGAGCTTTAAATCAAAACTAGGACATACCAGTGAAGGTAGAAGTAAGCAGAATGAAAGAACCAAAGAGCACAGATGATTAGCTTTGACTTGCAACCGGCTAATAGTAGCAAGTAGCACAATAGAGATTTTAGTAAGAGAGGCAGTTTTTGAAAACCAAGTTTCGTGTCTATTAATGAAAAGACTTAGGGTATTTATAGTTCTAAAAATAGGTAGAAAATAAGATAACAAGTAAAAGTTTAGCACAATTATAGAGGTAATCATAATTAGAATCCAATTAATACAAGTACTTCCCTTTAATCAAGAAATCACAACTTAAACGAATACCAACATGGTAATCAAGGAAAGAAAATCAATTGAGAAAGACTGATTTTTTACCATATAAAGGATAGTAAAAGTACAGAGCATATGATTGAGTCTAAGTACAAAATATACCAATTAAGGAAACGATTCAGTAAGAGTGAAGTACTACAGCAAATACGGAAATGGAATCAGTCAATTTAAGCAGACGAGTAGAACTTTAGGGTTTTGAAAGAAAATCTTGCAATCAAACCATGAATTAAGGAAGTCAGAATCAATCAAAAGGAAGTAATGACTCTGCACTTCAACATATAAATAGAGAAGAGAAAATAGGCAAGGCTAGCCATATAGACAGAAAGAAGCAAGAAATGAGCAAACACAATCATACGGAAGTGACATGAGCAGGCTAAAGACTCAGTAGAAACTATTCAAAGCATGGTAACCAACCAAAATTTTAACAAAATCAAGTAGTCGTGCTAACACACAGAGCCAACGCAAATAAAGTCTTATAAGATTAGGGCTTTTACCAGAGTCGAGTTAAAAAGCAATAGGAACATAAGATCAATAAAAATAAGCAAGGAAAGAGGTTTAATCATAAAGAAAATCGGTTAAAACAAGTGCAGAAGAAATTCCGAGAAACCCTAATTTTAAAGGAAGAAAAATGGTTTAAAGTTGAGGATCTTTGAGAAGAAGTTCGAGAATAGTGCCAATCATAGGAAGAAACAGACTTAAAGCATTAAAAATAATACAGATCTAAGAGATTCAAATGAGAGTTAGGGTTTCAAAGGAAACCCAAATAGAAACGAAAGAACCTGTTGCAAACTCCACAAATCATAACATATATGGTGTGATTTTGCCCAAAATCACACCATAGAAGCCACGAACAAAAGAAAAAGAAACCCTAGGTCCAAATAGGTATGGCCCAGGACCCTTGAAGGCCTCAGAGATGATGAGCAAGGTGATGAGAGACCCATTGGAGGTTTGAGGTTGAAAAGTGGTCGCCGAAGATGACCGGAGAAGGAGGAGATTGACAGAGTCTAGGGTTAGGTGGAGAGAGAATAGAGGAGATAAGAGAGTTTGAGTGCGACAGATTCAGAAAATGGTTAGGGTTTTGGGGGGAGGGGGTATGAATTAAAAAGGGAAATAACAAAGGAGGGTTGTTGATCTTTTAGATCAACGACCAAGATCTGTTGGGTTTTGGGTCGGGTAGGAAACGTTTGGGGCCTAGGTTGGGTTATTTGATAAAAAATTTGGCTGGGGAAGGGTCCGTTTTGGCTACAATTGAAAGCCCAATTTGGCTATTATTTAAATAGCCAATTTTCCTAGTTTAATTTATAAAAAATAATAGGTAATTTTTGGAAAATAATTCAAGGTACAAAAATGATTTAAAATAAATAATTAATATTTTAAAAATATAGGGACCAATTTTATGCATATAAAATATAATTATACATTAAAAGGGCTAACATTGCTATTATATGCAATTTAGCTTAAAAATACTAAATGTAATTATAAAAATACATGAAAAATATATTAGCCATATTTTGACATAAATATAGAAATAAAATAAGTAAATCATCATAACAATAATTTAGAAAATATTTATTGGGGTTTTATGAAAAAAAAGGGAGAAAATAAATCAATTTGAACCCTTAAATTATGGAAAAAATAATAAAAGCCTTGTGCATGCTTATATATGCATATATATGCTATTTTGAAGGTATTTATACATATTTAAAATATATAGGAAAAAATTGGGTATCAACAGCTGCCCCTCTTTACCTGGGAAGGATGAAAGTGTTTTCGGGTAAAGAATGACCAATTTTGACCGGATAGGATGCTTTGACAGATAAAGGCCGAGCTCTATTTTTCGAGTTGCCTACATATCCCTGGTTTTACAGAAATTAGACCATGTGTAGTTCTGGATTCACCTGCGGAGTATGCCGATGAAATTATTGTAAGAACGGACAAGAGATATGGATTTAGCTACAATGAGCGGTTGAGGCTCGGAACAGTTGGAGGGAACTGGAACGAGATTGCTCCTGCTAGGATAGCGGTTTTTTGCTGGTTATCTGCAGATAAAAGATGCTACAAACGTATTTGCTAAAATTTTATCATGATGCAAATACCCTTTGGACCATGAAGATTGTCTTCGGATGGTTAAAGATGACGTCCTTGGACCATGATGTCATGGGCCATGAATTATTTAATGAGGGATTCGCAGGCTATGAAATGATATTCTTGGGCCATGAAAATGGTGCTTCCGAACCATGACACCTTTGAATAATGATATGCAAATTTGGGTGATCCTCAGGCCATGACATGGTGTCTTCCGGCTATGAGAATGGTGCCTTTAGAGTATGATGCCTTTTGATAGATTGGCAATGTTTAAACCCATGATATGCAATAATATGATGTAACGAGACAAGGTTTAATCTTGCGAAGTAGAGGGAAAAGCTTAGCCCGATTGAAAAGCAGGTAGATAGTAGTAGAAAATGGAGCAATATTGGTGCAAAGAGGGACAATGCTTAGTCTCGTGCAAGTGGGGAGGTAGGGATTAGCCTTATGCAAACGGGGAGGCAAGGATTAGCCTCATGAAAACGTGGAGTTAGGTCTTAGACTCATGCAAGAATAGAGGCAAGGATCAACCTCATGCAAATATGGAGTCAAGGATTAGACTCATGCAAGGAGAAGGCAGTGCTTAGCCTTATGCAAAATGGAGGCAGGGCTTAGCCTCATGCATGCTTGGGGATAGGGCTTAGTCCCATGCAAATGGAAGGCATAGCTTAGCCTTATGTAGATATGGAGTTAGGGCTTAACCTCATGCATGATTCAGTATAGGGCTTAGCCCTATGCAAATGGAAGGCAGAGCTTAGCCTTATGCAGATACGGAGTTAGAGCTTAGACTCATTCAAATGTGGAGTCAGAGATTAGACTCATGCAAGTATGGAATCAGGGCTTAGACTCATGCAAATATAGAGTCAAAGATTAGACTTATGCAAATGTGGAGTCAGAGATTAGACTCATGCAAATGTGGAGTCAGGATTAGACTCATGCAAGTATAGAGTCAGGGCTTAGACTCATGCGAATGTGGAGTCAAGGATTAGACTCATGCAAATAGGGAGTCAGAGATTAGACTCATGCAAATGTGGAGTCAGAGATTAGACTCATGCAAAGGATAATAGCATATAAAGGTAGAGTATTTCTTAGATAGGATAATTCAGTGTCTGATGGCCAGATGGATGGTGAATTTGCTTTGTATATACATGTTTCGCAAATGCTACAGTTACGTTAAATGTGCCTGCGTTCAAAGAAAAAACGTAAGCTTTAAGAGGGGAGGTTGGTTCTTGCTTTGTCTGCCGGCCCTGCTCTGCTCTGCTCTAGAAGCCCCCTTTCGAGTTACCCTAGGTAGCGTCTACCCGTAATGAAAAAAATAGAATTTTCAAAAAAATATGCATTCATTAATAAAATAGAACCGGTTTGGAAGCATATTGATATATTAAGTAATTTTTGATGAACTAGAGAATATGACACATTTCAAAGGCATTACAGCTCTCTTATGTTGGAATTTTGAGGGTCCTCCTCAAAATTCTGCCCCAGTTTGGTAGATGATTTTTAACTGTTTACGGATGGCTGACCCTGCTGAATCTCCTTCAAAATTTTGAGAATCCTTCTCAAAATTCTGCCCCAGTTCTTGATTGATTACTGACTTCCAAGCATGTGATGGTGCTGGCTGGACTTGCTCAGGAATCTTGAGGACCCTCCTCAAAATTCTACCCCAGTTTCTGATTTTGGGGGAAATGAAAATTTTATTATGATATGACCGAACCCATAAGGCTGCCTACGTATCCCCTCTTAAATGGGAATCAGGTCAAGTATAGTTCAATTACATCAGAAAAGAAAATGTGAAATAATCTAGGCATAGTATCTCTTGACTGCGTCTGAATTGATAAGTTTTGGCCATATTTCTCCGTCCATTTCTGCAAGTATGAGTACTCCTTCAGTCAGAACCCTGTGAACCATGTACGGATCTTTCTAGTTGGGAGAGAATTTCCCTTTGGCTTCATTTTGATGCGGGAAGATTTTCTTCAATACCAACTGTCCTGATGCGAACTGTCTCGATTTGACTCTTTTGTTGAAAGCTCTGGACATTCTGTTCTGATAAAGTTGGTTGTGACATACTGCATTCATTCTCTTTCCATAGATAAGGGCCAATTTTTCATAGCGGCTCCTTGTCCATTCCGCATCGCTAAGTTCAGCTTACTGTATGACTCTTAAATAAGGAAGCTCTACCTCGGCTGGGATGACAGCCTCGGTACCATAAACCAGTATGTAGGGGGTTGCCCCGGTTGACGTGCGAACCGTGGTGCGGTACCCTAACAATGTGAAGGGTAACTTGTCATGCCACTGCTTATGATTCTCTACCATTTTCCTTAGTATCTTCTTAATGTTTTTGTTGGCAGCTTCTACGGCTCCATTCATCTGAGGTCTATAGGCGGTGGAATTCTTGTGCTTGATTTTGAAAGTTTCACATATAGCTTTCATCAGATCACTGTTGAGATTGGCGGCATTGTTAGTAATAATGGACTTAAGAACTCCGAATCGGCAGGCAATACGATCCTTGACAAAATCTGTGATGACTCTCTTGGTTACAGCTTTGTAAGATGCAACTTCTACCCATTTTGTGAAGTAATCAATGGCTACCAGAATAAATCGATGTCTATTCGAAGAAGTAGGCTCAATCGGACCGATAACATCCATTCCCCATGCGGCGAATGTCCAAGGTGAGCTTGTTGCATTGAACTCGTTTGGCGGAACCTTTATCATGTCGGCATGCACTTGACATTGAAAGCATTTGCAGACATATTGGACATCATCCGTTTCCATGGTCATCCAAAAGTAACTTGCCCTGAGTAGTTTCTTGGCCAGAACAAAACCATTCATGTGCGGGCCACATGTCCCAGCATACACATCCTCAAGTAGCTTATAAGCTTTCTTTGCGTCGACACACCTCAGCAAACCTAAATCCAGAGTTCTTCTATACACGTTCCCTCCGCTGTGAAAGAAGTAATTTGACAATCTCCGGAGCATGCATTTCTGAATGTGATTTGCATGCTCCGGGAATTCTCATTTTGATAAGTACTCCTTGATGTCATGGAACCAAGGCTTTCCATCTTCTTCTTCCTCGACATGAGCATAATATACTGGCTGATTATGGATCCTCACCGAAATGGGATTAATATAGTTCTTATCTGGATGTTGTATCATTGATGACAAAGTGGCTAATGCGTCGGCAAACTCATTCTGAATTCTGGGCACATGCTGGAATTCTATCTTCGTGAACCTCCTTTTCAATTCTTGCACATGGTACAAATATGGCAATATCTTGGAATTCTTGGTAGCCCATTCTCCTTGTACCTGGTGTACAAGCAAATCTGAATCGCCGATCACCAACAACTCCTGAATGTTTATGTCGATTGCCATGTTGAGCACTAATATGCAGGTTTCATATTTTGCCATGTTGTTGGCGCAGAGAAATCTGAGTTTAGTAGATACGAGATAACGTTAACCTGTTTCTGATACCAAAACTGCTCCAATGACTACTCCTTTGAAATTTGCGGCTCTATCAAAGAACATCCTCCAACCGTCATATGCTTCGGTAATGTCTTCCCCTATGAATGATACGTCTTCATTAGGAAAATACATTTTTAAGGGTTCGTATTCTCCTCCCACTAGATTTTCAGCGAGGTGATCTGCCCATGCCTGTCTCTTGATTGCCTTTTGAGTTACATAGACGATGTCGAACTCACTCAGTAGTATCTGCCATTTAGCAAACTTCCCCGTAGGCATGGGATTATGAATTATGTACTTTAGAGGATCCATCCTGGATATGAGGTACATAGTGTAGGCACAAAAATAATGCCTCAACTTCTGGGCTATCCAGGTCAAAGATAGCAAGTGCGTTCAAGCAGAGAATACCGTGCTTCATAAGGTGTGAATTTCATACTCAGCTAATATATGGCTTCCTCCTTTATTCCCATCTCATCATGTTGTCTGAAAACACATCCAAAGGCTCCATCCAACACAGATATATAAAGTAACAAAGGTTATCCTAGTTCAGGTGGGACCAGGACTGGTGGTGTGGATAGGTATTCCTTGATCTTCTCAAAAGCTTTCTGGCAATCCTCGGTCCAACTCGTCTCGACATCCTTCCTTAGCATCTTGAAGATGGGTTCACATATTATGGTGGACTGTGCTATGAATCGACTGATGTAGTTGAGTCATCCCAAGAAGCTTATCACGTCCTTTTTTGCTTTTGGGTAGTGGTAACTCTTGAATAGCTTTGAGTTTAGTCAGATCTAGCTCGATCCCTTGGCGACTGACAATGAACCCTAATAACTTTCTTGCAGGAACCCCAAATGCACAT
Organism: Nicotiana glauca; assembly: GCA_026770625.1. Classification (NCBI taxonomy): domain Eukaryota; kingdom Viridiplantae; phylum Streptophyta; class Magnoliopsida; order Solanales; family Solanaceae; genus Nicotiana; species Nicotiana glauca. Next base: position 122,483 of record MU762485.1, read on the forward strand.
TTTGTGGGGTTCAACTTCAAATTGTACCTCTTGAGCCTGTCGAAGAATTTCCACAAGACTGTTATGTGATCTGCGGCCCTCTTAGATTTGATAATGACGTCGTCCACATATACCTCTATTTCTCTGTGTATCATATCATGGAAAATGGTTGTCATAGCCCTCATGTAAGTAGCCCCAGCATTCTTCAGATCGAATGGCATCATCTTGTAATAGTATACACCCCAAGGCGTAATAAAAGCTGTCTTTTCGGCATCTTCTTCATCCATCCAGATCTGGTGATAACCTGCAAAGTAATATACAAAGGATTGGAGTTCATGCTTGGCGCAGTTATCGATCAGGATATGTATATTTGGCAGCGGGAAGTCGGCTTTGGGACTTGCTCTATTTAAATCCTGATAATCAATACATAATCTGACCTTTCTGTCTTTCTTCAGAACTGGCACAATATTAGCAAACCAGGTTGGGTACTAAACTACCCTCAGAAACTTGGCTTTGATCTGCTTGGTAACTTCCTCCTTGAACTTCATACTCATGTTTGGTTTGAATTTTCTAAGTTTCTGCTTGACTGACGGACACATGGTGTTGGTAGGCAACTTTTGAGCTACTATAGATGTGCTCAAACCGGTTATATCGTCATACAACCATGCAAAAATGTCCTCATATTCCTTTAGAAAATGGATGTATTCTTCCTTCTTTGTTGGCGACAAGTGAATGCTGACGCGGGTCTCTTTTATGGTCTCGGCATCTCCCAAATTTACTGCTTCTGTTTCGTCCAGGTTGGACTTAGGCTTGTTCTCAAAATTCTCAACTTCCCTGATAATTTCCTCGGGTATCTCAACTTCTTCCTCTAAGTCACTATTCTCATATTGCGTTACCTCATTACATGTCACAGTCACGGGTTCATCAGGAAAAGTAATAATAATATTATATAAAGTATAAAAATAGTAATGAATAATGATAAAGGATAGATACGTTTGATTAAAACTGAGAAAATTGTTCAAACAAAATCTTGGCTCGGTGGATCGAGCATTTATTTAAAACAGAGAAATCTTAAAACAAAATTGCTAGAAAATTAAATGCCTGGAATAGCTATAAATTCTGCCAAGCTACCCATTGACTCGGCGGGCTCGGGATGGTGTGGCAGTCCAATTTCTGAGAACAGCTCCCTTTTCCACAGTCTGAATGGTAAGGTCTTCTTCCTCCTCTTCCTCAATTATGGCACTGCAGTCCATATCCTCATCTTCCAAGAACAGATCCTTCAGCCCAGCTAGTGCTTCTTCTTCAGCAGTTCCCCATATTGTGTCTGCCTGATAGAAAGCTTGTTCCAAATGGGGTACCGGTTGCTCAAGAGGGTAATATGGTCCGCGCCATGGAGGTGACCTATTCCTGTATTCTTGCCATGTGTACTGGTATTCGAGCCCAAAGGTAGTACCATGATTCTTCAACTGTATTGGTTTGGTGATGCCTTGGAGGTTCTTTCCCAATCCTTTGCCGGGTTCATATTTAGACCGTGCTAATATGCTTTCTATCTTGTTACTCCACCACTTGTCTTTTTCGACAACATTGACCCGTTCGATGTGATGGTAGGTTTCCCCCCTATCCTTCTTCTATGTCCAATGGCTGGAATGGTTTGACTAGTGTAGATGGGGTTACTCCCGTCTCCATGAATGATTTCCTCCTGATGGTTCTATTCAAATTTTATGGCTTGATGTAGTGTGGAGGGCACAGCTCCAGCAGCGTGGATCCACGGGCTGCCTAACAAAAGATTATATGAGGCTGGTATGTCAAGCACTTGGAACTCAACGTCGAACCAAGTTAGTCCCATATGCAAATAAAGGTTGATTTCCCCGATTGTGGCCCTCTAGGACCCATCAAAAGCCTTCACGTTCATGCTTCCGGTCCATATTTCATGGAAACCTTTGTCCAACCTTTTCACGGTATCCAGTGGACAAATATTTAGACTAGAACCTCCATCAACCAGGACCCTGGCAATGAACTTGTCTTCAAAATTTACCGTAATGTGCAATGCTCGATTGTGATTCAGACCTTCGGGTGGTAGCTCATCTTCGTGGAAGATAATCCTATGGCTCTCCAGTACCTGATCGACCATGTTGGCCATTTCTCTACTAGTGATATTATTGGGTACATAAGCCTCGCTCAGTACTTTCATCAAGGCATTCTTGTGTGCTCCTGAATTCTGTAATAGTTACAGGATAGATATCTGAGCGGGGACTTTGTTCAAGTGACCAACAACAAAATACTATTTTGCCTGTACTTTCCTCTATAGGTCGTCTGGCCCAGTCTCAATAGTAGGTTTACTAGTAGTGGCTTCCTTACTTGAACCTCCTAGGTGTCCAGGTGTATAGACTCTTTCGGTCCTAGTCATTCCCTGTGCCACGTCAAATTCCTCAACCATGGCCTTCCCCTTTTGCCGAGCCTCAGTGACATAATCCTAGGGTATTGCTTTTGAGTTAATCGGGGTGTGGTTGATAATGTCACAGTGAAGGGTGCGACCACTTCTACTTTAAATAGAGTGGGGGTGGCTGCGGCGGAGCCACTTCTACCTCGAATGGATCTGATGTAGTTACCTCAACCTCAATCGGTGCCTGAGTCTGAAACACGATAGGAGTAAATGTGACTGCGGCCTTAGAGTCATCGCCTTCCTGAATAAGCCCTATCGACCCTCATTCTTCATTTGTTTCTATCACATGTATACCATCACTTCTGTGATCAGGGAGAGGATTGTTGCAGACAATAGGTGAGGCCTCCTTTGCTTGTATGACCTTGTTGTCGATTAACGTTTGGATCTTATCCTTCAATGTCCGGCACTCAGCTGTGGTGTGCCCTTTCATACTGGAATGGTACACACAAGTCTTGTTTGGCTTGACCTATTGGGATGGGTTTTCTAATGCCACAGCGGGAATAGGAGTGACATAATTGGTGGCTTTCAACCTTTCATATAATTGGTCAATGGGATCAACAATGGCGGTATACTGTTTGGGTGGCTTGCGGTCAAAGTTTGGTCGTGGTCTTGGATAATTTTGACGAGCTGGTGGTGATTGGAAGTGCGATGGTTGGGAGTTATGTGTGTGATGGACAGAGGCTAGTTGGGAGTATCTGGGGGATAAAGGTTGATATGTGGGCGGTGGTGCTTAGTATGTGGGTAGAGGTATTTGGTTCGTAGGTGGAGGTGTTTTATAGACAAGTGAGGATTTTGGGCCTTGGGCTACCATTACTACCCCAACATCTCTCTTCTTCGATATGCCACCTGACTGTAATGCTTTATTTGTGGCTTGTAAAGACTCGAAGTTTGTTACCATTCCGCTCTTGATCCCTTCTTCAATCCTTTCTCCGAGCTTGATGATGTCAGAGACTTTCTGATTTTTGATAACCATCAGCCTCTCATAATATTGTGGGTCCTATGACCTAACAAAGAATTTATTCATCTGTTCTTTGTCCTGGGATGGCCTGACCTTCGCCGCTTCTGACCTACAACGGGTAGCATATTCACGGAAGGTCTCAGTGGGTTTCTTCTTGATATTCTGAATATAGAAAACATCCGGTGCATTCTATGTTTTGAACCTGAAACGGTCCATGAAATCTAATGCCATGCTTACCCAATTTGACCACTTCTTGGGTTTTTGGCTGATATACCAAGACAACGCATCCCCAGTAATGCTCCTCATAAAGAGCTTCATTTGGATCTTCTCATCTTTCCCGACCCCGACAAGTTTGTCACAATAAGTTCAGAGATGAACCCTAGGATCACCTATACCATCGAACATTTCGAAATAGGAAGGCTTGTATCCTTCTGGAAGTTCCACATCGGGCTGTATGCACAGATCCTCATAGTTCAAACCCTCTATCGCCTTCAACACCCTAAACTTGGCTTGTTAACTTTTTAAGCTCTTCAGCCATGTTCTTAATGAGCAGGTCCTTTTCGGTGGTTTCTGGTGTACAGGAAATTGGTTGGGTAGAATGTGGTATAGTTTCCATGTATATAGGTTGCTCTGATGGGTGCTAGGAGCTTGGGGTATATTGGTGGCCATTGGTGGAGTTTTGTGGATCGGGGACAAGTGGTGGTATATTTTGGAGAGTGTGGTAAGTGGTGATTGGCGGGTACTGAATTGGTTGGTGACGTTGTTGTGGTGGGGTTGATACTAGCAGTGGATTGATGTTTTCGGGTGGAGTTGCGTATTGATTTGGTGCGGTAGGATTTTATGGATGTTGGTTTTATGTGTTTTGGGGAGGTGTTGGGTTCTTTGCGTTCTGTTGGTGGATATCAGGGACATTGAGGGTTAGTGACAAATTTGCTAAATTGCGGACCTGCTCAAGTTCTCCTTGCAGTTCTAGTATCCTTTGTTCTAGTCTTAGAACCAGTTCATTTGGGGCCAGAGTACAATGACCGTCGAAAGTCTCTGCGTTCTCAACATTTTCCTTTCGGATTCTACTTAAATCGTCCATCTTTGCTTTCCCTCTGCTTTTTTATGTTGCTTGGAGGAGGAGGAGGTGGAGGGCCTCTGGATCTAGTGTGATATGCTGATGAGGCCAGTATGAATGGACCAACCTATGGGAGATGGAATAATAATAATAATAAATAAACAAAACAAAAGGTAACAAGTTAGTGGGGATCCTGAAATATTTGCAGTATTTAAACACATATTGTGAAAATATAAATTCATGTCCTAATTTGGGAGCCTCGTTGTGCCCGAGGTAGGCCTATCAACAAAAAAATTTGGAGAACTTCAAATGCCAATAAATGCCTCATTTCATAATATAAAAGTAGATGAATCCAAAAATGACACTAACATAATAATAAACAAGTTGCTACTGGCACTTTGCCTTATTTTATTTTAAGAAAAGAAAATAATCCTAATTTATTTGGTCCCAGAAGGACCTTTCCTAGATTCGATCTTCCGAACTCCGTCATATAGATCCCCCAGCCCATGCAATCCAAGCAGCAAGTAGGCTCGGGCCAGATGTCCTCCCTCAGCTCCTTCAACATTTTGACAGTTTTCGATCCTCTTTATGACCTTGCCCTCTAGCTCTACTATTCCTCGCTCCAGGTATTCCAGTTTCCTGTTAGAAATGACTGCCATCTCTTTCCATTCCTCAATCAAACTTGCGTTCTTCTCATGTGTTTCTGTGTGCTCATTTTCAGAGTCGTGAACCCTTTTGCGCAGCCTGTTGTACTTGACTTGGGTTTCAGCTTTCTCATCTATGATTCTGTTTCCTCGACCAGTCCCTGGCGTTACCGTTCCTTTCAGATTATCCTCCAACCATGCTGGGTAGAGAGGCTCGTACCCTGCGTGATACCTGTCCGGCTCGATGGTGTTCTTCTCCACAATGATCTTGCAGTGCCATATATGTTGAGCTTGGCACTTGTAAGGAACATCGTCGTTTTGAAGTCTGCCCTGAAGTGGCTTATCTTGAAGACCCTTGATACAACCTTTTTTTTTCCTACTTGCCTCATCACTCGCATAGGGATATATGGATATATCCCTCTCAACCTGATAAACACCAAATGCGGAGCATCCCTGGACCTGATAATGAACTCGTCCATTGGAAACCTTTCAACTATCCACTGCACATGTTCCTCGGTCAGATTGTCGAAGAACTCTACCCATTCCCTCGCACTTTCCGACTGAGAAAATCTGTCTGGAATGTAGGTCATCCACTTAAGGTGATGGAAAGCAATGTGTTCATTCCAATCCCTTCACAAAAATTCTTGGTGATAGCGACCCTTTTAGAGATGCTCCAATAACCATAACTGCAGCAATAAGTTGCAGCCCTTGAAATGTTGGACCCCTCTTTGATAGCGTTCCAATGACCTGTAGATATCATCTATGATCATGGGGACTATGGTATAGGTCTATTCATTAATTCCATCCATCGGAGTTTTGGTTACCATGGCCAACCTAGTGTGGATTCTTCCCTTTTTCATCGGGAATACTATCATCCCCAGAAAGCACACGATGAACACGAACACTCTACGATGGATGTGACCCAGTGAAGTGAGGGAGATCTCATCATGGTAAATGCGGAAATACTTGCTATGTCCATACCTCTCATAGAGATATTTGAAAGGTATATAGGAGTCTTTCAAGCACACTAGGTCGATAGTCTTTTTCAGCCACATCATCTTCAGAAATCCCCTGCCCGTACGGTTTTTTGGCACCAGAAACCCAGGACTGTCCCAAGTTAATCCTACAAGTCCTCCTATTTCCTCTAGAAGCGGTGTCATTTCTATGACACCGAAATGGAACACCTCTCTTTCACTATCCCAGAATAGAGTAGCAGCCTCAATAAGTTTGTTGTTTGGTTCAATATATAGCAGGGAAGGCAAGTTACCCAGGTACTTTTTCACCTGCTTCGTGTCACTTGAGGAGAGATCTTCCTACCAATATAGAAACATTGGAGGGATATTGCTAACCATACCGAATCTGGGGACCTCATACCTCATTTCCTGCAAAACAAAGGGTTAGAACTTACCCCCACCAGACTCAACTATTTATACATCTATGATCAGCATATCGATATTTGGTTCTCCAAATTAATGCACAGAATGTAGTTGCGTCCGTTGGGATTATGGAAAACCTGATGGACTTTGAATAGGTCTTATCTTAAAGGATCATTATGTGGACAACATAACTGACCCAACTAGGTTTGACAATGATGCATCCACAATTTAAATAGAGTAAAGTTTCTATGGGGTATTAGACTGGTACTCTCAAGCGGGAAACTTGAGAGGGAAGGCACGGAATCGTCGAATGTACCGTTGATCGACTGGTTTTACCTCAAATAAGCCTTTCTGAATTTAAGGGTAGTAAGTAGGAAGAGTGCAACCACTCATTAAAGCGTTGCTATAGGATTTGATGCGCACGAGTGGAATATGATGTGGAGCATGATTTTGCAACAGTTAATAACATGTAGGCAAGTATTTTCACACAGGAAGAAATAAATACAACATTTAAATAATTGAAAAGACAGTTACAGAGAAAGAAAAACAAGGAGACAAGTCAAGTTTTTGAGTAATAAAAGAATCAAAAATGCTTAAAATAGACAGTTAAATTCAAATGAGGGAGAAGGGTACGTGATAAATGATGACGTCCCAATCCACTACTAAAAAGTAAATGGATACGGTTGCATGCAATATAATATACCCAACTATGAGTCGGGGTCGAATCCCACAGAGAACAATATGTAGGCGATTAGGAATGTAAGAGAATTATCACTTGTTATGCAGTGCCAAACACTTAGAATTGATTTGAGAAATATTTATAACTAAATGCGAGAATGTAAACTAACCTAGAAAGCAAGTAAAATGATCAATGGCTACAAGTATGGTTGCATCAGTAATTACATTCAAGTAACAATTCAATGTATTTTATGATTTAACAAATATGAGCAAGTTTATGTTAATTAGCCACAGATAATAATTCTTAATTAAATTCTTCCGAAGACTAATAATACTTCCTAATTGAATTATCCCTAAACAATTAAGAGATTAAGCATACCCGGATATGGCTACAAGTAGTTCAATCCTATCCCTAGGTAGAATCTATAAAATGAGGATTAAAGCCTCAAGTTCTTGTTAATTAATCTTTCTGAATCCCAAATTATCTTTTCCAAAATTAATTCAGAGTTAATGGGAGAGTCCTAAGGTTAGCTAATCCCTTTGGAAACATTAAAGAATAAGAATAATTAAAGAAACATCAACTCACTTCATAAATAAATGAAAATCATTCAATACATAAGCACAACAAGGTATTTAATTCACACTTTAATTATGAATATTTCCATAAACAAGATTCAAGTGTTGGAAATAAATACTACACACTTAAATATTCAATATAAAGCAAGAAAATAAAAAAAAAATATAAATTGGTAAGAAATCCTTAACCACAAGCTTGAAATCTTCAAAACCAAAGTATGTGTGCAAACCCTAGCTTCCAAAACTTGTTCTCTCTTGTGTGTGGAATTGAAAATAAGCCAAAGATCTTGCAAAAATATCTACTAAGGCGGGTATTAAATGGTTTGGGTAAAAAAATATAAAATTCCATAATGTCCAGGTCTGATGCTCGATTTTCGCATTTGCGAACATAAGTTCGCAATTCCCACCTATGCCTATACTGCTCCACTTCGCATTTGCGATGAATGCTCCGCATTTGCGAAGGTTGACTACTTGGGTTGACTTTGCATTTGCGAAGTCTTCTTCGCATTTGCGAGGACTACCTAAATTGTCTTCCTTCGCAATTTCCAAGCTTTACTCGCAATACCTATGACTGTTGGCTTCGCAATTCCCAGCATTATGTCGCATTTGCGACAACTGAGGGCATTGTCCAGATTTTCCTCTTTTTAGCTTCTTTTTGACTTTTTTCACTTGGTTTCTTTAACATCACCTCTAAATCAAATAGAACCTGTAATATAGGGATAAATGGCATTAAACACGTGATTTTATCACATCAATCATAGCAAAAATATATGCTTAAAGACAAGATAAATTTGTAAAATACTAACTTATCAAACCTCCAAACTTAAACTATTACTTGTCCTCAAGCAATGAAAGCGACAAAATCTCCTCCCAAGTATTTAACTCAACAATGCATCCTTATCATGCTAAGCCAAAAAGGTCTATTATAAGCACAAACGTATTACTTCGATTGGTACCAACAATTAAACCAATGCATATGAATTGCCGAACACTTTTCATGAATTTCATTACATTTCAAATGCCCAAGCACTATGCAAATCAAAGTAGAAAATCAAGTCATGATACTAAAGCTTCAAAATATGCTTCTCTATCACAATTATCTTTCTTTGGTCATTTCTTCCAATTGAAAATGGGATTAAATTCACAACTCAAATTTCATGTGCCTCACATTCAAGAGAGGATCCCACACTCATAAATCTTAGTTCAAAACACAAATGAGATATCAAATGGAAATAATTAACTCTCTCTCAAAAAGATATTCAAATGCATACAAGTAGTACCATAGGCTTGCCCTTTATGTATTCCTCCACTAATGTAGACAACTTGGTTCAAAATCAATTAGGACTTAAAGGGTTGTAGTTTAGGCTTTTGGTTAAGGTAGCGCACAATTTTGGTTAGAGTGACTCAAAACCTCCCCAAGCACTACAAGATTCACAATTAAAGTCCACTTTCTTCAAACACATTTTTCATCCTTTTTTCACTTTTAATTCCGCACCTAATCTTCCCTTTATTCACAACTTTTTATCATTTTATTATTATTTTTTTCTTTCCTTTTCAAAATCAAGGAAGGTTTCACTTTTTATCATTTTTTTTCTACCTTCCGCCTTTTAAACAACTTCCATATTATAACTTTTCCAACCTTCACCCCCAAACTTAGGCTTTTAGCCTATGTTTACACTTTCAAAGTACTTAGGGAGGTAGGGTTCCAAAATCTAGATCAATAAAGAGCAAAGGATTAAAGCTTGTAATATGGTTTCCAAAGAAAAAGGTTAAAAACTCAAAATGGGTTGACTAGGGAAAATATTCAAGGGTAGGAATATTAATGCACCATAGCGGTCCAAGGAAGGCCTAATATCCTTTTTCAAACCAAGTTAGTCTATGATTTTGCCTTGAAGCATATTCCGGGCAAGTTCTAGACCACAAGTAATGTAAAAGAACTCACAATAAATCTAACCACACATGGCACATGAACAATCAAGTGGAATACAAATCCAAAATCCAATTGAAACCAATGACTCAAAGAGGTTACATATAGCATAGGAAGCTACTAAGTGAATCAAAGAGCCAAAATTTGAGTCTAAAAGTCGTGACAACTTTACTTTAATTATTTTTCTTATTTAACAAACAAAAATTCCTATACTGAGGTTTAAATCATGTTGGTACCAAGCAAGCCATAGCTTGGCCAATGGGCACAAACTCCAACCTAAACTATTTATTCTTCCTAATATTAACATAGCTATATCTAAACTACAAGACTAATTCCCTTAAGAAAGTTATCTATCTATCCATCATCAAGAAAAGTCGATAAATTTTTTCTACAATTACCTGGTTCAAGAAGAAAATTGGCATCCTTGGAAAAAGAAACGTGGTACAAAGAAAACCAAGGATATCGCCACTAACCAAAACATACTATATAAAAACAAAATTAAGAAGCTAACAACCAAAATCAAGAAACTAATAATAAAAGTATAATCCAGAAAGAATTCTTGGCAAAAAGGGTGAATAGTAATTCTGTTACTATTCATGAGTCATTATTCCGGCATCCGGCAAGGTAAAATCACAACATTGGTCTCAAAAGAATCCCCTTCTCTTTGAGAACAATCCCCAGTTGGTTTCATTCTTAAATTCATAGCCAAACGAAACAGATCTTAAATTTTATAACAAGGTTACTGTAGCAACCATAATTATTTTCCAAATTATTTTTGATGTTCTTCGCGTCAGTTATGTGATGATTTGAGAAGTCATGGATGCTGTCGTCTCCCCCTCCCCCCCCCCCATATCCAAGTTGTGGGAGGTTCCATACAAATTAGTAAAGAAACACGTCCAAATCACAATGCAAAACAGTCTTATGCATCGCAGCTACAAGGAAAGCAATCTGCCGCAAAATCGCAAAAGTTGGAACTAAGTCCTGTCACGTTTGAACATGGTGAACCTACTGTGTAATTTACCATCGAAGAATTAAATGCATTCACCATCTAAGAAGGGTTACATCAAGCAGTCATCCTCAAGTTCTCGTATGGAAAGCCTGATCTTCAGGAGTTGCGATAGCTGATACCTAAACAATTTGATGTCAAAGGCTACTGTAATGTTGGACAATTGGAATATCGACATGTACTGGTAAAGTTTGATTTGTTTGAAGATTTTGTTCAAGTTTTGTCAAGATCCATAGGTTATGTTAAATCGAAGGGCAATGAGTTCTTCTGTAGATCGTTCCCATAGACAATTGGTTTTAATCCCCAAGAAGAAACTCCAAAGTCAGCTGTTTGGATTTCCTTACTTGATTTACCTGCAAATTTCTTTGCAAAAACGTCGTTAATGTTCATAGATTCAGCAGTGGGAAAGTCATTAGCTGTGGATAAAGCGACTCAAGATCGAACTCGACCAAGTACGACCAGAGTTAAGGTGTTGCTTGACCTATTGGCCAAACATCCTAAGAGAGTTAGGATTCATATTGTGGATAAATCTTCTGGAAAGGTAGTAGAACATTACCAGGATATAGTGTATGACAATCTCCCAAAATATTGTACTTTTTGTAAGCATCAAGGGCATGATGAAAGATCTTGTCTTTGGAGGACTGAGAAAAATAATGAAGATGCAGTTATAGTGGAGGATTCTGAAGGCCTAAGCAATCTTGACAAGCTAAAAGGTGATGCTAGGGAATTTCTCAATGCAAAAAGGGTTGCCCAGAATTTTGTAAAAGCTTCAGTGCAAAATCAAGTTGTCGAGTAGCAGAAGGTGTTGCAGATTGCTCAAAATAAAAACACTACTATTGGACCTGCATATATGCCTAGTTCAGCTAAGGATCATGTAGTGACTAAGCTTGATGTAGTCCCAACAAGCAATAAGGCTACACCTAGTTTTGTGGGACAAGATATGATAGGCGTAGGGGCATTACTTTCTGCAACTGATACTTGTTATATTGTAGCTGGTGATCGAGTAGCTGGAGATATCATTGTAGGTGATATTTCAAAAATGGATAAAGGGCCAGCTAAGCCTTCACGAGATGTTCCTGCTAGAATAGCCTTAGCAAGGATTTCTAATGTAGTAAATCCAATCGTAAAAGGCTATGACAAGCTCTTGGTTTTGTCATCTAGTGGAGTTTTAAAAGGTGAAGCTGATTGTGTTCAAATCCAGGAGGATCGAGCCACAAATGACAAATATTCTAGGCAGAATAAAGAAGCTGGTACATCACATGGAAGTCAGATTGCATTTGATGCTGCATTTTTTAAGCTATTGTTCCTTTGAATGCTACAGGGGATCAAACTTGTAATGTACAGGCACGGCAGGTCGTTAAGGCAACTGATAGAGCTGCTACTGGTTTATCAACTAATGCTGGCTTACAAAGTTATGAATTGTTGAATGAGAATGACTTAGCTGGGCTCAAGCAAACAGCAGGTGCATTGAATGCAGATAATTCTTCTAGAGGTGTGCAAGCTAGAAGTGGAGTTTGGAAAGCTACTCTTGCTTTGCAACCTTCTGTTGATCGAGATGTTGCTGGGGTTGTCAAAATGCTTGCTCCACGTGGTGATTTAAATACAAAATGGTCAGGTCCAATAACAGATCATCAAGTACTGGATCAATCAAAAGCTGGAGGTGAGAATATCGTGCAGTTTTCTACGATTGCACATAATGATGCTATTGCTGTTCGTGCAACTGATGGAAAGGAACTAAAGCAGTCCACGATTCACAGAAAAGATAGTGCGAAGACTAATGGACAAGAGAAAGGGGCTAAAGTTTGGTCAGTTGTATCACCTAGTAAAAAGGCTTTTACATATCATACAAAATAAGAAGTTGCAGCAGAACATGTTAGGTGTGCTAATTCTTTTGATGCCTTGGTCGTGGTACAGGATCATGGAGAGAATGGCGAAGACACAAAGTTAGAACTAGCTCCAGGCAGTAACATACATCAGCAAATTTCTAAGAACACAGGTGATCAACTGAGTGTTTCGAAGGACATTGTCCTTGTTGATGCGCAAAAGGTAGAGGCACACAGTTCCAATGCACCTACATTGCACTTCTCCAATCCACAGGTTGAACAAATCATTAAAGATGTTCAAAAAGAAATGATGATGAAAAATCCCATGGTTAGACAACCTTTGGTCACCTTGAATACATCCGTATTTGAGGTTCCTTCGCAGTCAAGGGAATCTTGTGGAGAGTTTGCAGATGAAAGTGGGTAGCTTATGTTGACAACGGGGAATAACAATGATGTAATTCAAGCAAACGTGAGGCTTATGGCCATTAAATCCAAGTTGTGGCAAGATCAACGCGAGGAAGATGATGAAGAGTACTGTGGTGATGTTTTTGCAGGTTACTCAGCTGAAGAAGGTGATGAGGAGGTGGATCAGGATATTGCAGGTGAGGAGCTTGATTCTCTAATTAAGCCAAAGTTTCATGGGAAAAGTGCAGCAGCTTCCACGAGAAAGTTAAACCTCCATGCTCCTGCTTTTGTTCCCATAATGTCACCTAGTGCTGCTATACCATTTGCACTAGATGGAAGTTTTCCTCATGATGTAGCAACATCTTCCAAGCAATTTATTAGAAACTCTCCAACTGATGCTAGTCACATGGCAGTAGCTAGACAGTTCATACAAGCTGCATTAACACCATCCAAGCAGGGTACTTCAGGTGGTAACATAAGCCAAGATGCAGCAACACCTACACCAGTTGTGCAGCAGCAACAGATCATTCAAAACACCATAGTTGTTAATCCCACTAGTTACTACAAAGCAGTAACAACTACAGAGTCAGGGCAACAGCAACTTGGGACAACCAATCCAGTTATATCACTAGAGGAGAGGAAATTATTAGATGCAATGGATGGAAACACACTGGTTACACAAGATTTTACTCGAGACATACCAAATCCGGTGAAGGTGGGCAGAGATATATATGAAGAGGATGAGGAAGATGATATTCTAAGTCAATGCCGGGTAGAGGCAACAAGAAAAGGTGATTTATCACCAATGCATAGTGGCAAAATAAAGAAGGCACATACAAGGAAAAATAATTGGGACGACAAGGTTAGTGATTTTTTAAATTTTAGGCGACCTCCAATGAGAGTTGCCAAACAAAAGAAGGCAGCCCCAACTACATCAACGAGGTCCAACGTTCAAAAAAGAAATGATGAATTTTGAATTCATTTTGAACACGGTTGAGGAAAACAATAAAGAATTACAAATTGAAGATTTTACAAGTTTGGAAAAGAAGGGACAAGAATTAAATTGGTACTACATTCTATTTTACCACTTTCTTAGTATTCTTATTTGTAATATCATCACAGAGTATGTTATAAACTCTGTGATGGTCATTGAATATTTGGTACTCTCCAGTTCTTATTTTTTACATGCATGCTAGTAGGTGAGGCTATTATTCCTCAATAGGATTAGTAAGATAAGGTTTAAACCGGTTTGTGTTACCTTGGTCCTATGCCTTTGGAATATATCCACACGGCTATGAGATTATATGCCCTCGTGAGACTTTGTAGGCAGCTACACCATGAATCCTCTACATGAGGCACCCATAGGCAATGTGAGGTGCAGAGGAGTGATTATGTAGCCAAGGCATATGGGTAACGATACCGGTGCTATTGTCCCCCTTATTTGTACTTTTTCTAATTGTTGTATTTTTCTTTTCTTTTATTAATAAAAACTAGCCCTAGGCGCTTGCCTAGCGGATTGCCAAAAAAAGAAGAAGCTAATAAACATAATAATATCACACATCACATGAAAATATAATAATAAAAAAATAAAAACAACCAAAGTACCAATCTCCACAGTTATCCACATTTATATAATAACAATAGTTATACAAGAAGTCACCCCCAACTAAAGATCATGCATTGTCCCCAATGCATCTAAACATGATAGAGTAAAATGGTGAAAAGTGCTCCCTAAATACTGTATCAGGTGCTTTCCTCGTTGTCTGACTCAGAATCATCCTCCTCTTTTTCTTCCTCAGACTAATGCACAGGAATATCATCATCGTCTACTGGCATGGTCGATGGCATTGGGTCCTGAGGCTTTAAGACTTTCCATAGCCCCTTCATACCCTTCCACATGCGAGTAAAGAATTTGTCTCTTTTCTTCTCCCTTTTCTTCATCTAGGTGTGTGCCTTTTCTAGAGTGCTATGGGAACTGCTCAACTCACCATGCATCTTGGCCAGATCAGTGTATGCCTTCTCCGGCGCCTTAAGGTGATCCCCCTACTTTCTCTGATCTTCAACGTATTTTAGAAAATCTTTCTTTGAAATGTAAGCGGGTCCCTCAAATGTCTCCCCAGGTCACTGTGGAAGGCCAACTACCAGCTCGCGAATCATCCACATCTCCTCACTAAGCATAGCAAATGGTCCTCCTGTAGAAGATGACGGCTGACTTCTCGGATCAACCTGAGAAGAAGACACAATCTTTCTCTTTTTGCTCTTTACGGCACCGCCCTCTCCTCTTTTCTTCAATGGATTTAGAGGCTTTCCCGGCTCTATCCAGTTGTCACCCAGAGCTTCTTCCATACCGGCAAGTTGGCACAACTCAGTGTTAAGCGATGGGAATATCAATGATGGACCATTCTACATCTGATACTCCCTTAGTTAATTGATAAAGATTTCACCAACATTTAGCTGAATATCATCAAGGATGCAGGCTATCATCTGAGCGCTTGTAATCGGTACATTTCATATGTTCGACAAAGGAGAGATACGGGTGCATATGATGGCCAACGATATCTTTTCTTCGACAATGAACTCCTTGGATGTGATCCCTCTTTTCTCAGATGCCCATGGAACATTTGCACCCGGGCATAATTTGGACACCAACCACTCCCCTGGGGCACAGTCGTTTTCATAGAATGGGGTCATATCGTGGTCGCGCAGGTGATACACTTGATTTACAGTTTCAGCTCCAAAGTGTACCATTTTACCGCGAATTCTCATCTTGAGCTTCTTTAGCCTAATAGTTAGGAGGTTGGCATAAAATTCCCTCACCTATTGCTTATTTGCTCGGCAGGGTTGAAGGGCAAAACAGTTCCATCCCATGGCCATCAGCCTTTGATAGAACTCGGGAAGACGTTCCTAGACGTTGTCCAACAGTATACCACTTTTGGGGAGCACCTTTTTCGAGATCAGGTTTTCAAAGTATCGTTCTTGTCATTCCAATGACAAGAACTAGTGTTGGTCATAGCTCCGCTCAGCTTCCAATGGGTTGTTATTTGCGGATCCTTCAGAGTTAGAGCTTATTTTCCAATTATAGTACCTGTCAACAAATAATAGGAGTAAAAACATGGTATGAATATGGAGAATAGTGTAAAATGAATAAAATATGCCAAATGAATGATTGGACAGTCGAAACCCAGCCTTAGAAGAAATTTCAGGATTTGAAATTTTCAGTTGTCTGCTCTTTGATATCATAATTCCCAAAGAGGCTTCTAAAATGCGAAGATATCAAAAGTGCCCAGTTATGGGAATCGTGACGATATCACTGCAATTGTGAAGGACTCAGAGATGGCCAGTTATGGGAATTGCGAAGAATTCCTAGGAATTGTGAAGGTCTCCGGACAAGCATTTTTCGCAATGCGATGGAGTCTTCGCAAATGCGAAGAGGCCATCGCAATTGCGAGCCATCATCCCCAACCAAGCTTTTCCACATACAACAGTACCAACCCCTAAACTTTTGTAATCCAAGCCATTTTTAATGAACCCAATCATCATTCAAACATGAATCATACACTAGACCTCACTAACAACCATGAATCAAAAAAAATATCGATGTTTCGGCCAAGAATTGCATTCTTGCCTTTCATCGATCACATAAAAAGTACAAAAAATTCACTTCTATTTGACAAGCTTTGGGTACTCAGACTTCCCCAAATTTTTAGCAAAGACCAAAACACACACTCTCAACCAACCTCACTCAGAAATCGACATAAGTTTTGAACAAATTCGGGCAGAGAATGATACACATTTGAAATCTATGGTTTCATAGAATCTAAGAAGAAAAAAAGAAGAGAAGAAGAGAAGAAGAAGAAGAAGAAGGGGTGATTAAGCTTTCATACCTGGATCCTTGCAATTAGGAGTGAACGTTATTGGAGTTTTACAGTTGTGAGAGTGAGGGAGACAAGGGTTTGAGAGCCTTAGACTTTTTCTTCAATTTTTGTTCAAAATAAGTGAACGTTTGTTTTTACATCTCTGATGTCGCAATTGCGACACAGCCTTCGCAATTGTGATGATTACTGGATCTTGGTGTTGTCGCAATTGCAACAAATTGTTGGGAATTGCGGTGGGAAAATTTCGCAAATGCGAATACTGCCCCTACAATTTTCATTAGCTACTGCCTTACATACTCTCCGTCTCCCCGACCTACTCAAATCAACTCCAAAAATTATGAAACTTGGTAGATTGGTTAGAAACAATATAAGAAGCTATTCTAAAAAAAGAAAATTTCAAAACAATCAAATTTTTTGAAAACAATGGGTTGCCCCCCACCAAGCACCGCATTTAACGTCGTGGAACGACGCAAGTCAACTTTACCACTTTTCTCGCCACTTGGATGATATGAATTGGGCACCTAGCTTGGAATCAAGCTTGTGACTACGAGCGATGGGGGTGGTAAGTCGATGATCAGGCCAAGCCATAAATTCTTTATTTTGCACTTCTTGGCTCTCATGTGAGGAATGTCATTTTGCTTTCTTTTTCCCTCAAATTGTAGGATGTATGGTATGAGTTTTTCCTCCTCGCAGTCTTTCATTTATTCATATAGTTCAACTTCCATATCACCACACAATTTTAATGTTGAAAAATGCTTGGAATGTGACTTCAAACCCCCAACTTGCAATTTTTCTCGGATTTTGACATCCCCTTCTTCCCTCGGACTAGAGTCAATTTCAACCAATTTTTCATTTTGCACTGGATGACTCTAATTCCATATTTTTCTCGGCATCAATAACACTCATGGAGTCGGTTGGCGGATGTTCACTTCTTGATTCCTCAAAGTAGATCTCACTTTCTTCCTCGAAATCAGGCTCTTCTTGACTTCCTTCCACACTCTCAAGTTGGTGGGCATAGTTAGTCTCAACCAATATTTTCATTTGAGCTTCTAAAGTGCGGATATGTGTGTCATTGTGATCCAAGCCTTGTTGCACGTCATCGAGTACAAAGCTGTGCTTCTCCTCATTTTCAAGAATGGTCTCCAACATGAATATCATCTCCTCATTGTGAGCATTTGAGAGTTCTCTTGGTATTGATCAAGCGCCAAGGAAGGATTTTTGGCTTCCACATCCAAGGAAAATTTTTGGCTATCATTAACTTCCGAGGATTTTTGGACCTCTAAAGCTTCAAGCATTTCTCCCATTCGTGAGTGCAACCTTTCAAGTGCCAAGTCATTTTGGAGACTATTCTCCAAAAGCTCCTCCAAGGCACTTTGTTCTTTGTTTCCTCCTTCAAGTAAGCACTCCAACATGAGCTTGAACTCTCCATTTTGACCATGCTCAACTTCTTCCACTTCCATAGCCCTATAATTTTCATCACAAAAAGTAGAATCATTTTCACAATGACCATTTTCACAACCACTCATGGGTTTGAGATTGTGCGCACAATCCACCCCTGGGAGAATTTAAATAATTTTTCCACGAGTGTAGTCCTCCACAATAAGGACAAGGGTCATCAAAGTATGAACAACTACCATCTGACCAATTTTTATTATATGATGCCATTTTTCAAAATTAACAAAATAAACAAGAAACAAACAAGAAAAATAGACCAAGGTAAGAAAAATTAATTACACAAATATTCACAAGTTTGGACCAAAGCACTTACGCTTATTTCTCAAACAACTTAAATCACGCAAAATTGTTTCTCGGCAACGGCACCAATTTGGGTGACGTCCAAATCCACTACTAAAAAGTAAATGGACACGGTCGCATGCAATATAACTTACCCAACTATGAGTCGGGATCGAATCTCACAGAGAACAGTATATAGGCGATTAGGAATGTAAGAGAATTATCACTTGTTATGCAATTCCAAACACTTAAAATTTGTTTTGAGAAAATATTTATAACCAAATGCGGATTAAATACCTTGTTGTGCTTATGTATTGAATGATTTTCATGTATTTATGAAGTGAGTTGATGTTTCTTTAATTATTCTTGTTCTTTAATGTGTCCAAAGGGATTAGTTAACCCTATGACTAGCCCATTAACTCTGAATTAATTTTGGAAAATATAATTTGGGTTGGAAAAGATTAATTACAAGAACTTGAGGCTTTAACTCTCATTTTGTAGATTCTACCTAGGGATAGGATTGAACTACTTGTAGCCATATCCGGGTGTGCTTAATATTTTAATTGTTTTAGGGATAATTTAATTAGGAAGTCTTGTTAGTCTTCGGAAGAAGCTAATTAAGAATTATTATCCATGGCTAATTAACATAAACTCGCTCATATTTGTTAAATCATAAAATACATTGGATAGTTACTTGAGTGTAATTCCCGATGCAACCATACTT
Source organism: Nicotiana glauca (assembly GCA_026770625.1). Classification (NCBI taxonomy): domain Eukaryota; kingdom Viridiplantae; phylum Streptophyta; class Magnoliopsida; order Solanales; family Solanaceae; genus Nicotiana; species Nicotiana glauca. Next base: position 141,691 of record MU762485.1, read on the forward strand.
GTAGCCACTGATTATTTTACTTGTTTTCTAGGTTAGTTTACATTCCCACATTTAGTTATAAATATTTTCTCAAATCAATTCTAAGTGTTTGGCACTACATAACAAGTGATAATTCTCTTACATTCCTAATTGCCTACATATTATTCTTTGTGGGATTTGACCCCGACTCATAGTTGGGTATATTATATTGCATGCGACCGTGACCATTTACTTTTTAATAGTAGATTTGGACGTCATCAAAATTTGATGTGGTGAACGTGGATTATCCACGATGGACACGGTCGCATACAATATAATATACCCAATTATGATGAGGGTTGAATCCCACAGAGAATAACTATAGGCGATTAGGAATGTAAGAAAATTATCACGTATTATGCAGTGTCAAACACTTAGAATTGATTTGAGAAAATATTTATAACTAAATGTGGGAATGTAAACTAAACTAGAAAGCAAGTAAAATGATCAGTGGCTACAAGTATGGTTGCATCGGGAATTACACTCAAGTAACGATTCAATGTATTTTATGATTTAACAAATATGAGCGAGTTTATGTTAATTAACCACGGATAATAATTCCTAATTAGCTTCTTCCGAAGACTAACAAGACTTCCTAATTAAATTATCCCTAAAATAATTAAGAGATTAAGCACACCCGGATATGGCTACAAGTAGTTCAATCCTATCCCTAGGTAGAATCTACAAAATGAGAGTTAAAGCCTAAAGTTCTTGTAATTAATCTTTCCCAACCCTAAATTATCTTTTTCAAAATTAATTCAGAGTTAATGGGCTAGTCCTAGGGTTCTAATCCCTTTGGAAACATTAAAGAACAAGAATAGTTAAAGAAACATCAACTCACTTCACAAGTAAATAAAAATCATTCAATACATAAGCACAACAAGATATTTAATCCACACTTTAATTATGAATATCGCACCTCAATTGTGCTTGAGTTTTGTAGTTATAACGCTAAATATTCCTCAGGGATGATATTACGCACTTAGCATACTTATGACCGATATTCGGTATTTTGTTGTAATTAGCAGATTTGGCTCGATGCGTATCTCCTTATGTGAGATCTATGTGTGGATCGGGTGGCACGCCGCCATGGGTATGTTATCTGGATCGGGTGGCACGCCGCAATAGTGTGATATCAAGTATAGTTTTCTATATGCCATCTTTGTATGCCTTGCTTCCTGTTTTTCCAAGGAAAGTCTGTATTAGTGCGCAGGATTTGATAATTCCTTCCAGAGCTCGTTTTCTTTAGTACCGCATTCGAATGGGTAGCCTATTGGAACATTGGGGCATCATATGCGACATTTAATTATGTCTGGAGTGGCTTATTGCCCGAGCAGTTCGTACTGGGTGAGACGAGATCATTGAATTCGAGATCGGTGCAATCTGAGTATATGAAGTAAAAATTAAGGAGCTAAGCCCATTGTTTGGTTCAGAATAAGGTTATAGTTCTTGCCAAGAGTATAAAACTAATGAATTGTTGTCTCGACGGTGGCTAAGAATGTATACAGATCTAATCCGTC
>MU762485.1:180299-192441 GCA_026770625.1 Nicotiana glauca
CAAAACTCTAGATAACAAATTAGCTATTCATAATAGTATGTAAAACTATAATACTAAAAGTCATAACCAATAATGAAAAATAGGAAAAGGAAGGAAAAACTCGTAGAAGAATTCTCCGCCTTGCTCTCAATGTGTTCTTGCCTCCAAGGGTGTTGTCTAACCCTAAAGTAGTGTCGCTTGTCTCCTTAGGTCTAATTTGTGTCCAAAATATGTGCCTCTTCTTGTTCTTGGCCGGCCTCCTTTGTTTAATATAGGGTTTAGGGCTTAAAATCCCATATTTTGCATATAAGTCCCTGAAATTTCCGCCTCCTTCCGCGGTTTGGCCTCGGTCGCGGTGGAACCGAGGCCAAACATGCCCTCTGATTCTTCAGTTGTCCGCGACCATCTTCTACCGCGGTTCTGCCGCGCTCGCGGTGAAACCGCGATTTTTCACCCTATTCTGTTTAAAATTTGGAAAAACGTAAAACATAAAAGTTGTAGCCCTTTGAGTTAGCTTTCCAAACATATATTGTGGAGCCAAAATGGAGTTCTGAGAAAAACGTTATATCCAATTTACTAGACAGTGCGCAATATGCCTCATCGAGTCTTCGTTTGTTCTCAACTATCAAATTTGACCCCCGAACACGATCCCGGCTTAATTCCTTGAGCTTTTACTCAGACGTCAAAGCTTCAAATCACTTAAATTTATTTCATAACATCTATACAGCTTGGAATCACACCTACAAGGCATAAAACACACCGTTAGCGCAAAACACTAGCGATTAAAGCGCAAACTCAACTAAATTTCAGTAAATTAGAGTGTAATAATCAACTAAAATACGTAATTATAGCCTATCATCAGTGTTCAACATGTCAGAGTATTTGTATAGTTATAAAAAACTTTTAGGGTAGAACTAGAAATTTAAATTAAATTACTTCTAAATTTAAAAATTGTTCATATTTTTTTTGAAACATAAGAAAAGAAAATAAGTTTGCATAAACCGGAATCGAAGGAGTAGTAGGACTAATACCATTCGACATAATGTTTTTATCTTTACAAAAAGTTATTCCCTTAACTATATTTTCATTCTAGTTCCATAACCCATTCGTTGAATTAACTCCAATTGATTTTTACTTTTAATTAATTTTTTCTAATTTGATCAGATGGATTCCAATACGTAAATGACAGCAATGTTTTATTGGACTACAATTCATGATGATGGAGAATCTATGAATATTTGTTCAAAGATTACTACTACTATTTTGTGATTCTCTTATTTGTTTTTCTAGATTACTTAAACTCTTTGTATACGGTCGAAATCAGGTATGCCCGATTTTTTGGGCTTGAGTGGTCATCTTAAGCCCGAGTTCAGGATATATATTTCGAGTTCGAGCTCGATAGACTAGGCTCAAGATCGACGACAGAGTACAAGGCTCGAAAAATTAAGTGTTCGAGGAAGGTCAAAGCCTAATATGACTAGCCAGAATGAGCAAGATTATTGCTTGTCCCCAAAATCATGGCATAAATTCCGGAATAGATTTGTACGAATCCGTACTAGGCGGTTAGATAGCTGTCCCAATAAGATTCTTTATTGTAAAAAGAAATGTACCTTATTGAAGGCTTCCCTATTATATAAAGGGGACCCCAATCATAATTATAAAGTTCATCAAATTATTGGAAAGAATATACTCTCTTACTTTTTCGCTCATTGCTCATCAGAATTGTTCTTTAACTTTATTACTCTTGCTTTATTGTTCTTAGTCCATCTCGAGGTCACTTTGGCTCGAGGTCGTTACTGCTTAGCAACACTGGTTTGATATACTCGTTTCTTTCAGTTATGCTTTATACTTCTTGATTACAAATTGGTATTGATCCAAATTCACATATCTTTAAAATCAAAAATTAAATTTAATTGTTACTCGTATTTTCGAGGTAAATAGTGTGGCGCCCACCATGGGGTTAAAAATAATAGTGGTTATTTCATTACTAATTCGCATAACACACGTTATTTTTACACTTTTTCTTGTCAAGAAGTTTTTATTCTCAGGCTAAAACATGTCTAACTCGCAAAACGCACATGTACATGACAATGATGGTCTAGGATTTTATGGGAAAAACAACAATATAGGGGTCGGTGTACCACCAATAAACCTCGGGGAAGTTCCAAATATGAAGCCAGTTGATGTTAGTTCACACATTGCTCTAAATGCGGATTTAGGCACAGACCGCGGAAAAAGTGTACGCAAGGAAGCCTGATCTAGTGGTCAAGGAACGCAGGGTATAAGAGATGGGGAAGTCAGCCTCCAAGTGATATTTGAGATGCTACAAGCTCAACAGACTGCCATCGCTCAACTTCAAAGTCATAATAAAACTCCGAGTGTAGCCGAACCAAAAAATACTCGACATGCTGAACCAGAGCAGAGAGATCAAATGGTATTGGCTCGGGGACTGACCCCACAATTATGAGGATGCTCAAAGAACTTACCAAGAGGATCGAGTCCGGGGAAAAGAAGATTGAGGATAATGACAAAAATGTGGAGACTTATAACTCTCGTGTTGATCAAATACTGGGGGCACCTCCAGTATTAAAAGGTTTGGATGCCAAAAAGTCCATAAAAAAATTGTTCCCTCTGAGTGCGGCTCTGAAGCCTATTCCTAAAAGTTTCGCATGCCCGATATACCCAAATACAACGATACAACTGACCCTAACGAACATATTACTTCATACACTTGCAGGATTAAAGGAAGCGATTTAAATGATGATGAGATCATATCGGTATTATTAAAAAATGTTTGGGGAAACATTGTCGAAAGGAGCCATGATTTGGTAGCACAACTTTCCCCCGAACTCTATCGATTCGTTTGCTATGTTAGCAGACGCTTTCGTGAAAGCACATGCCGGGGCTATAAAGGTGGCAACGAGGAAATTAAACATATTTAAGATAAGGCAGAGGAACAATGAGATTCTAAGGGAGTTCGTATCCCAGTTTCAGTGGAGCGAATGGAATTACCGCCGGTATCGGATGATTAGGCAGTACAAGCTTTTATGCAGGGTTTGAACGAGTGGAGTTCGATCGCCTCTCGACAATTAAAGCAGAATCTTATCAAGTATCCACTGGTGACATGGTCAGATGTTCACAATATTACCAATCAAAGATTAGGGTCAAGGACGACCAGTTGGGAGCCCCCTCGGGTTTAGTTCATCCTAATAGATTGGCAGCCAAATCCCCGAGGGATACAGAAAGGGAATCAAGATCAAGCAAGGAACGGTATCAGCCGTATGTCGATTGGAGAGACAACGGTTCGGGGTGTAACGCTCCTCAGAATGATCGAAGAAATGATCGAGGTCAAAGATCTTGGGGACTCATGAGTAAGAATGGGTTCATAAACTTATCGACCCCGCGGAAGCACCCTGATTATCGGAGTATAATTTCAGTGTAGATGCATCGGGGATCGTGTCAACTATTAGAAGAATAAAAGACACCAGGTGGCCCAGACCTATTCAAACTGACCCTTCTCAATGAAACCCAAACTTGAAGTGTAAGTATCATAGCACACATGGCCATAGAACCGAAGACTGCAGGAATCTAAGGGAGGAAGTAACTCGGTTGTTCAACGAGGGTCATCTTCGAGAATTTCTCAATGATCGAGATAAGAAAAATTTCAGGGAATGAGATACAAATAGAAAAAATGAGCAGGAAGAATCGAAGCATGTAATCCTCTTGATCATTGGCAGTGTCGATGTTCCACAAGGACCTGTGCTCAAACGCACTAAGGTGTCAATCACTAGAGGAAAATAGGCTCGGAGCTATGTGCCCGAGGGCGTCCTATCATTCAATTATGAGGAAGCGGAAGGCATATCTCAACCGCACAGTGATGCCCTGGTAATTTCTATCTTGTTAAATAAAATTCAACTTAAACATGTTCTAGTGGATCCAGGTAGCTCGGCAAACATAATCAGATCAAGGGTCGTAGAGCAGCTCGACCTACAGGATCAAATTACACCTGCGTCCCGAGTCCTAAATGGCTTCAACATGGGAAGCGAAATAACAAAGGGGGAGATAATCCTACTAGTGAACGTGGCCGAAACCATCCAAGATACAAAATTCCATGTCATCGAAGGTGATATGAGGTACAATGACCTTCTCAGGAGGCCATGGACCCACAACATAAGAGTTATACCTTCAACCCTTCATCAGATGATGAAATTCCCAACAATGGATGGCGTGAAAATGGTCTACAGAAAATAATACGCTGCAAAGGATATGTTTACAGTTGATGAAGTGACATCGATTCCAGTGCCTTTGACCTTAGAAAAATCGGCAACCAAAGATAAACAGGCGGTCAAATAACAATCACCGGTTCCAATCCTAATCGAGCCGGAGGAAAAGATAATCGGAGAAGAAGAAGAGGATTTCCTTACTCCTCGAACTTTTGTTATTCCCGAAGAGTCGGACGCAATCAAATCAATGGTTGAGGAACTAGAACAGGTCATACTGATCGAGTACATGCCTAAGAAAAAGGTATACCTGAGAACGGGATTAACCCCCAAACTCAGGGAAAAACTCATTCAATTTCGTATCGATAATACAGATTATTTTGCTTAGTCCCATTTAGACATGACAGGGATCCCGCCAGAAATAACAATGCACCATCTAAGCATCGACCCCAGGTTCAAACCAGTAAAGTAAAAAAAGAGGCCCCAATCCGAGGTGAAACATGCATTCATAAAGGATGAGGTAACCAAAATTCCTAAAATAGGGTCTATTCGGGAGGTAAAATACCCCGAGTGGTTAGCCAACGTAGTTGTAGTTCCTAAAAAGGGAAACAAACTCAAAATGTGCGTAGATTATAAGGATTTAAACAAAGCATACCCTAAAGACTCTTTTCCACTTCCTAACATCGATCGCATAATCAATGCCACGGTCGGCCATAAGATCCTTACATTTCTCGATGCATACTCCGGGTACAATCAGATTTAGATGAACCCAGGGGACCAGGACAAGACCTCATTTATCACTAAGTTTGGAACCTATTTTTATAACGTAATGCCCTTCGGGCTAAAAAATGCAGGAGCTACATACCAACGTCTAGTTAATAAATTGTTTGAGTAATAGATAGGTAAATTGATGGAAGTTTACATTGATGATATGTTGGTTAAGTCCCTGCGCGCAGAGGACCATTTAACTCATTTGCAGGAAAAATTTAAAATCTTGAGGAAGTACAACATGAAGCTTAACACGAAAAAATGTGCCTTTAGAGTCGGCTCGGGTAAGTTCCTCGGCTTTATGGTATCGAATCGGGGCATTAAAATCAACCTCGACAAGATCAAGGCCATCGAGGATATCACAATCGTGGATAGTGTGAAGGTCGTGCAAAGGCTAATAGGTCGAATAGCCACCTTGGGTCGATTCATTTTGAGGTCATCAGATCGAAGTCAGAGGTTCTTTTCCTTACTCAAAAAGAAAAAGGATTTTGCATGGACCCCGGAATGCCAACAAGCCTTAGAAGAATTGAAGCGATACTTATCAAGACCGCCTTTGCTTCACACCCTGAAAGTCAATGAAAATCTTTACTTATATTTGGCGGTGTCCGAGATAGCGGTAAGTGGGGTGCTAATTCAAGAAGAGCAAGGTACACAATTCCCTATTTATTATGTAAGTCGAACTTTGGGAGATGTTGAAACTAGATACCCTCACTTAGAAAAGTTAGCACTTGCAATAATAAGCGCATCTAGGAAGCTAAGCCATATTTTCAATGTCATCCCATATGTGTTCTAACAACTTATCCTCTATGAAATGTTTTACATAAGCCCGAACTATTAGAACGATTGGCCAAATGGACAGTAGAACTCGGCAGGTACGATATCAAATATCTACCCCAAACGGCCATCAAGTTTCAAATCTTGGCCGACTTCGTAGCCATTTCTACACCGCCCCTCGTACCTGAAGTGGAAAAAGAACTTCTGCTAAAATCGGGTACATCATCAGGGTATGGACCTTTTTTACGCACGGTGCCTCGAATGTGAAAGGGTCCGGGTTCGGCATTGTTTGAAGCCACCAACAGGTAGTACTATTAGGCAATCTATCAAAATTTCTAGGTTGACTAATAATGAGGCCGAGTATGAGGCCATGATTGTAGGTTTCAGGCTAGCTAAAATATTGGGACCATAAGTCATTGAAGCCTAGTGCGATTCACTGTTGGTGGCTAATCAAGCAAACAGAATCTTTGAAGTTCGAGAGGATAGGATGCAATGGTACCTGGATAAGTTGCAGGTAACTTTGCATCGCTTCAAGGAGTGGGCTCTAGATCATGTGCCTCGAGAACAAAATAGTGAGGCCGATGCACTTGCTAATCTGGGGTTATCGATTGAAGAAGATGATATCGTCCCGGGGACTGTCGTCCAATTATCGAAGTCTGTGATTGAAGAGGGTCATTCCGAGATAAATTCTACAAGTTTGACTTGGAATGGGAGGAATAAGTATAGCGATTATTTTAAAATGGAAAACTCACATTGTACTACAAAGAATCGAGGGCCCTACAAAAAAGGATGCTAGGTTCACATTAGATGAAGATGAAACATTGTATAGGAGAACGTTCGATGAACCATTAGCGGTATGTTTAGGGTCGGGGACACTTATTATGTTCTTCAATAAATCCATGAAGGTACTTGTGGGAATCACTCCGGCGCCGAGTCTTTGGTCCGCAAAATTATTAGAGCAGTGTACTACTAGGATAGCATGGAAAAAGACACTAAGGAGTTTGTTAAAAAGTGTGATATATGTCAAAGGTTCGCACCAATGATTCATTAGCCCGGATAGCAACTACACTCGATCATGTCCCCGTGGCCTTTCATGAAATAGGGAATGGACATAGTCGGCTCTCTACTAACGGCACCAGGTAAAGCTAAATTTATTTTGTTTATGACTGACTACTTTTCTAAGTGGTGGAAGCACATGCCTTTGAGAAGGTCAGAGAAAAAGAAGTTATCGACTTCATTTGGGACCACATTGTGTGTCAATTCGGGATACCCTCCAAAATCGTTTGCGACAATGGCAAATAATTCATCAGCAACAAGGTAACGGAGTTCCTCGAAGCACATAAAATAAAAAAGGATTTTATCAACACCATATCATCCAACTGGGAATGGACAGGCTGAGTTAACAAACAAAACTATCATTCAAAACCTAAAGAAAATGTTGGACAATGCAAAAGGAAAATAGAGAGAGGTACTACCCGTGGTCTTTTGGGCATACCGAACGACATCGAAGTCCAACACGGGGGCTACTCCGTTCTCTTTAGTATATGGCTTCGAGGCCTTAATCCCGGTCAGAGTCAAAGAACCCAGCGCCAGGTTTTGACATGAATCTGAGGAGTCAAATCACGAGGCTATGAATACTAGCCTCGAGCTATTGGATGAAAAATGAGAAGCAGCACTTGTTCGGATGGCCGCACAAAAGAAAAGAATAGAGAGATACTATAATAGAAGGACCAACCTTCGACATTTCAAAATCAGGGACCTAGTTTTATGGAAAATCACCATCAATACTCGAGAACCAAATGAAGGGAAACTAGGCCCGAATTGGGAAGGACCGTACCGAGTCATCGGAGTTATCGACAAAGGATCTTACAAACTTGGCACGATGGAAGGCGAGCAATTTTCAAACAATTGGAATGTATCACCACTCAAACGATATTACTGCTAAGGTATAGCCTTCTCCATTTTTCATTTAAATTTAAGGCTAACCCATTGTCTGTGTTCGATTGATGCCGAGGGAACCTTTCCACACGAAGGACTTGGGTTATAAAGCACGCGTTGCACTCTTTTTTTATTAGATCGAATTTTGTCCCAAATGGGTTTTACCGTCGAGGTTTTTAACGAGGCAGCAACTATGTGCTACCTAAGAAAGAACTCAAAAGTATCCAAGGCTTATTTTCAATCAACCTCGAATACTGAGGGGAATCACCCTCGGGGGGTATATTTTCGAGGAAATACTTCACGCCAAAGAAGGCCTCGATAGGAAAACTTTATAATGGACCAAATGGTCAGATAAACCATGTCCATATACCCCGATGGCAAAACATGTACGCATGTATCAAATTATTCAAAGAAGCATTCATTCTATATCAAAAAACACTTTGTGTCTCAAAGAAATTTGCCACTATACGAATGTCATACTTGTGATTTTGAAAGAAACGGCTCAAGGGCCAAAACGCAAATACACCTCAAATACTCAGGGACTGTCATTGACAATCAACGCATTCGAGTCACCTAAACTCGAATTCATAAGACCTCAAAGAGGCATCCCCTCGACATAAAGGCCAATGCCATCATACTCGGGACCAACCTTTTGAACAAGTTCAAAGGGTTTTCAAGAAACATACCCGAAGGCGATAGCCATATTAAAAACTACGATCATATAAAAGGCTACGGCCAAAATAATGCAGCTCGGAGATGTCCAAATTCCCGCATAAATTAAAGGCCTTCAAACACTTTGAAAATCCGGTTAAATCAGGTTACCCTCGGCAAAAGAAAATGATAAAGGGCTTCGATAAAGTTAGCCCTCGAATAATTTAAAGGCTTCGATAAGATCAGCCTTCGAAAGAGCCTCAAAAGGCACTCGATTATCGTTACACAAACAAATTACAAATAAGGTTACGATCAGTCGAACCTCAGAAAAACCCAACGGGTACAAAAAACACATGCTACGGCACCAAAAAAGTTTCACTAAGTCTTTTAGCCTAAAAGAGGGAAAAATTATGGCCTTCCTAGAGGCCGAATTAGCCCAACTTAAAGAGCCTAAGGTCCGAACTAAAAGATCCTAAGGGACAATATAAAAGAGCCTAGGGGTCGAAGCATGCGGAGTTCGAGACCTTACTCTCATTCAACTCGGACTCAAGAGTCCCATCATCCCGAGCTCATGTCAAATCGAATTAAGCTTAGCTCAAGGATTAACAAAAACCTTAAGTGTTATTCTATTGTAAAGATCGCCCGTTGATCAATAAAAACCCTAAGGCTTTATTATATTCTAAGTTCGAGCCAATACTCGGACTGATCTTTAGAGTTATAACATCAATTTTTTCACAAATAGAGACGAAACGAAATTCAATACAAATTAGAGATGAAGCAAAGATATTATTTATATTTATATAAAAAAAATTACAAAAGATATTTACAAATACCCATGATGGGCCTTTACACAAAAATACAAAAACAAAACAAAGGGACCTAATCTACTTCGGGGCCACATCCTCATAACAACATCTCTAGAAGCCACATTCTCGGGAACTATATCTTCGGGAGCCACATCTTTAGGAACTTCCTCCTCGGGGACTTTATCTTCACCCCCAGCTCTCGGAGCTACTAGCAGAATCCTCATCATCGAAGAGCAAAGCGTCAGCCTCTCCCTTCAAAGTCTTTGCCTTTTCAATGTCGGTTGAGAGGTCGAAGCCACAAGCGTGCACCTCCTCAAGGGTTTATCTCCGAGACTATCGCCTGGCATGTTCAAGAGAACACGATAACTTAACTTCAGCCGTAATGGATATCTCTTACGCCCGAGTGTTACCGGCTTCAGCATCAGCCCGGAACGAAGACACAAATGCCTCTGAATCTTTTTTGCCTTTGCAATTTCAGTGGCAGATTTAGCTTCGAGTTCCTCGATTTTGAGGCTTCGGGCCAGGATCTCCTCCTTTGCATTTTAAAGCTTGCATTTGATTGAAGTCAGTTGCTCCCAAAGAGTATCTTTCTTTGAGGCGCGACGGTCCATACATTGCTTTTATCCTAGGATCTCGATATCCTTCATCTTGATCTCTTCTCGAAGCTTCTCCACCAGTTCGCCCTTCTGCTGGACCTGCAAAGTTGATATGTTAATGCTATATCAAATAAATGCATAACAGGCCCTCAAAAGTCTATATTACCTTTTCAATAAGCTCGGCCTATTCTTGAAGAGCCTTCGCCAACTCGACTCGGAGATCCCTGAACTCCTCCTCTTTCTGTACATAGAGGCACTTGAGGCCATACCTCTCTTCTACTAGATTCTTAAGTTCGGCTTCACATCGGGCAAGCTCGGCCCGAGATTTGGAAAATGCTTGTCGATGAAGCGACATGGACTTCACACAAATAAAAGGAGTTACATTTAGAAAGACGAGAATTAAACTCGAGTGTAATTATGAAGACAAAAACTTACTTGTTTGAAAAGCCTTTGGGCCTCATAAAAAATAAATGAGGCATCAGGATCGGGACGATCCTCGATCCCCGCAAGACTCTCCCAAAAAATGTCACTCTCTTTGTGGGTAATTCCTACATCAGGAGTCCTCATGTCTAGGGCGTCTTGAAATTTCCATTCGGAGAACACCGTGCCCGGCGGCGAATCATCTACATTGATTACCCCAAGTGACTCACTTAGGATATTGTCCTGTCTTTGAAGGGCCTCAGAATTAGTCTTTTCGAGCTCACCCACCGAGTTTTCCCCGGGACGAGATTGACTTTTTCCACCTGATGTCTCAAGGATTTTGCTCCAGCTCCCCTCCAAAATTTCTTCGATTTGAGATTGAACCACGTCTGCCACCATCGGTTTAGTGGCCTTCGAAGCATTAGTGCTTTCTCTTTTCTAAGCTACCAATAGGTAGTCGTCATCTTCTCCCTCTTCATCCTCATCTCGAAGACGTTGGGCCATTTCTGGAGATAGGGCCACAGTATCAGACTTAGGCTTTCGAGCCTTGCTTTTCTTTGGATTCGAGGAATTTACAAGCGACCCCTTTTTCTTTTTCTTTTCCTTGGTTGGCTTTGGAATTTCTTCTTCGCCCGGTGGGGGTGGCCGTATATCAACGGTGTTCCGAGGCCTACATAATGACAAAGTGAGTATTTGACTAAGAAAAATAAATACTTAAACAAGAGAACTCACCATAGTTTTTAGCCTTCCATTGACCCTTGGCCAAGTCACGCCAGCTGCGTTCTGCATGTAAAAAAGTAGAAGCTAGTTGTCGTCCCCAACCTGCAAGGTCCGGGACCGCACCAGGAAACCAAGCAACAACTGCATCATCAGAAAGAGATTAGATCGAGAAAAGCATGAGGTTGAGAAAGAGTAGGGAAAATAGAATATTAAGTCACTATCGATAAACCTTTACTTACATTTCATGTTCCATTCCTCGGGGAATGGCATCCTCTCAGCAAGAATCAGGTCGGATGTCCTGACTCTGACAAACCGACTCAGCCATCCTTGGTCCTTGTCCTCATCGATGTTAGAAAAGAGAGATTTCATGGATCAGTGTTGTAGCTTAATCAGGCCACCTCGATAAAGGCGATGGCAGTATAGCCTGATCTGGTGGTCGAGGATAAAAGTCATCCCCTTGACCAGGCTCGAGAAATATTTGATTAGATTAATGATAGACCATAATGAAGGGTAGATCTGGCCAAACGTCATTTGGTATTGTTGGCAAAAATCAAGAATCAATGGGTCTATGGGACCCAGAGCTGGCTCTACGGGACCCAACGTGAATGGCTAGGTATACACGCTTAAGTACCTTGCCTTATGAGTAGTGATATCCTCTTCAGGGGAGGGACCACCACATATTTCTTCTCCCAGTTGCAATCCTTTTTCACCCGCTCAAGCTCGTATTCGATTATCAAGCAGATGTATCGGGACATGGCTCACATCGGCCTGGTGTAGATGCGGGTTTATCGATTTGAAATCGGAGGTTAGCTCGTACGACTCGGGGATACACTCCTCGATGAGGTGGCACCACCGTTCTACCTCTGGCCGACCATGATGATGAGGAAGCTTTTTCTTATTGGGGAACAATTTTAGATGTTTTAGCCATTGTGGTTTATAAATTCAAGAGAAGAGAAAAAGTTGATGCTGAAGTAAGAACAAATTAAGAGAAGGGTGAACTCAGAAAAGTTAAAGGAGCTAATGAGATTTTAAGAATGATTTGAGAAGTAAAGTTTGCAAAAATTGTAAGGTTGGCCTATTTATAGAGGCCGCTTAAGCGTGTTGGGGAAGCCAAATAGCCGGTGTCGCTGTGAGCACGTGATTTTACCCCAAGTAAAGAATTCCAAAATCAAAATAAATAATTTTTGTTACAATAATTTGTGACTCATGTGAGATACCAATATTGGTAAACTGGATGAACAATACACAAAAGGGAATTAATTAGAAAAAT
>MU762487.1:2226-23726 GCA_026770625.1 Nicotiana glauca
AATCGCCTTAGCTCGCACCCCAAATTGATTTTACACTTCTGAAATTTCGAATGATTTGATTCATTAAACCTTTCAGACTTTTCGCTTCTGCGGTTCCCATAACCGCTTCTGCGGTACCGCTTCCGCGCCCAAGTAACCGCTTCTGCGGTTTAACTTAAAATCCCGCTTGACCGCTTTTGCGGTCCTACACCACTTCTGCGGTAACCGCTTTTGCGGTCAATATACCGCTTCTGCGGTCCCAGCCATAATACTCCAGACCGCTTCTGCGGTCACCATCCGCTTCTGTGGAGACCGCTCATGCGGAAACAAGGTCCGCTTTTACGGAAATACCCCAGGCCACCTAGGGCCACTTTTGCGATCACAGAGCCACATCTGCAGGACCCCTTAAGTGGCTCACCCACCGCAGATGCGGAAACAACGGAAAACTTCCCAACAGACCTGATACAACACTTCGAAATGCCCGATTAACCATCCGAAACCATCCCGAGGCCCCCGGGACCCCAACCAAAAAACACAAACCCACTCTAAAACACCATACAAACTTGTTCCAATCATAAAAACACGTCCTTAAACACAAAAATCACCAAATTACCACAGATTCAAGACTAAGTTTCATTAAAACCTCCGAAACTAACATGCAATCAAAAACCCGACCAAACGATGTCCGAATGACCTGAAAATTTGCAGACATAGCCAAAATCACCTAACGAAGCTACTGCAACTCTCGGAATTCCATTCCAACTTCCGGATCAAAATCTCCCCTATCAACCGGATTCCGCCAAAATTCCAACTTCGCCAACTCAAGCCTATTTCTACACCGGACCTCCAAATTCAATTCCGATCGCTCCCCTAAGTCACAAATCACCTCCCGAAGCTGACCGAAACACCAGAACTCACATTTGAGCTCTCTAACCAAATAGTCAACTTCAGGTTGATTTTTTTTGAAACAATCTCCCTTCTAGGAGGCTATATGCCTTGTTTTTAACCAGAATCAATCCAATCACACCCGATATACTCTAATACTGATATAGAAACATGAAGCAATGCAATAAGCGGAAAACGGGTTGGTAACTCTCATGACGACGGGCCGGGTCATCACTGTAGGATATCACTCGGTTTCTTAGAAGGATAGATTACTTCTTTAGGTATTGCTGGTAGGAAACATGTCATTCGGTTTGTTAGATCAATTTAATTGTAACCTGAGTAGAGTGGATGACTTTTGAGAATGGTTTTAATGGATTCAAGACTTATATGTAATAATTGGAGATCTTCAGGATGTGTATTTGGCTAGAAACTCAGGCTTACACTGAAGGGTTCCAGGACTTGTGGCATTTCTATATCATTATGGATTCTACACATCAGTATTCGAAAGGTGAAGGTAGTGAATTTAGATTTGCAGGAAGTCTTTTCAGGGTAAGTATTTTGAATGTGGAACTTTTGGGAATATTTAAGGGAATATTCAGCGACTTATGAGCCTTAGATGGTGTGGTTTCATGCTTGAGTCTCATGTGGTGAGTCTGGGTTGAGGATTGTTGTATTATGGCAAGGGAAAATATCAATTTATAGGTAATTTAGAAGGAACTTGGATAAATAGGACAGCTTGGTAGTAGGTCGGATCGGTATGGTAAGGGATATGATTAGTTCTTTGGGTGCTTATGAGGTAATGAGTTTCTACAGGTGTTTCGTGGCAACGCTCTTGGGTTTTGGTGACCTGTGTAGCTTGGTTGAGTCAGAATAATTTAGTGCTAAAGGTTTGGTTTTGTGCAAATGGAATTTGAGAGTTCTTGGTGGTTTCTACCACGGTTAGAGATGTATATTTTCTAATGGCGTGAGGAGCATATGATGTGTAGCAATTTTCTTCTAGATTGGATCAAATGGAAATTTCTTGGCTAGTGGAGTATGTAGTTGCTTGTGGATCAGAATGGATTATGAAGTTCTCATTTTGTCATAGGATGGCATGGTATATGCAGTATGTTATGTAGGGTTGGGATTTGCATATGTAAGGTCACAGTTCAATTATGAAAGAAAGGTCATAAATTCTTAGGCATCACGAGCAGTTTCAAATGATTAGATAAATGATATTACGAATTGGTGCGACTTGATGAGGGTAAACATTTTATAAAGGAAATGTGTTTGAGTTAAGGTTACTTCCTTGGTATTGTGGCACTCTCTTGTTGGATCGACTGCTGATATTCAATTTTAATTGGTGGCACAGAAGAATTATAGGAGTTTCCCTCGTGGAATGATCGAGTATTTGAGGTGTGTTAGATATCTATGCATTAGAGTTGAGATCGGATGGGGTGATTCATGTGCTTCATGGATTTGGAGGCTGGGAATTCTCATAAACAGGTTCATTCGTGGTGATGGACTGTGAAGACGTGGGCAAATCTAGTCAGATGATAGTATGTGCCTTGATTCAGTCATTGTGAACTTTCGGAGAGTTGTTTATCTATTGTGGACCAGAGTTGATTTAGGGTTCATTGGTAGGCCTATATGGAGGTGTTCCGTACCGAGTCGGATATGTGACTCCAAATTGCTATTATTGAGGGATGTGCCATTCGATCGTTATTGAGCTTATTCGTGTTCTGGAGCGATCAATGAGTTATCTTTCTGTATTTCGAGGAGTTATGATTTGTTGGTTATATGCACATATGGTGCGGTTCTATTGGGGCCTCATAGCGGAATTTAAGCAGGAAGAGTATGGGGTATTACTCGGTGGATGGCATATTGGTTATCTTCTTTTGGGTTTTGTGTGGTGTTATGTCATTTGCTTCTCCGTGGTTATGGTGATTTGCTTCGAGTACTAGACATCAAATTGCGCGTGGTTGATGATTTTGAGCATGGTGACTTGAGGTGTCTCATGTGGACCAATATTTGGATGGGTTCGCGCATTGGAGCAAAGTTATGTAGAGGTATGATCCTTCGAGTTAGATTCATATATTCTGGTTTGACGATGTGTGATGTGTTCTCAGCATTGTGTTGTGGTGGTACTGCTGAGCTTACAGTACATCTCTCATATTTGAGTCATTTTCCGTGATTTGAGTACATTTGGGTTATTACTTTTTGGTGCACGGATTGCACGAATTGTGGCTTGAGATCATATTGATGTGTCATGTCACTGTTGATACCCAATTTTTCCCTATGTATTTTTCATAATACAAAATGCTTTCAAAACAACATATATAAGCATACCCAAGTGTTTCAGTGTTTTTTCAAAATTTTAAAAATTTTTTTAAAATTAATTTATTGTCTATTTTAGCAGTACAAAATCCATAATTATTCCCAAAATCATCAATTTGGTGAATAACTTATTTTTATTCTCATATTTATACCAAGATATAGTTAAGGTAATTTTGGCATATTTTTTACGAATTTATTTGGTATTTTAAAGCCAAATTGCATATAATTGCAATTTAGGCCTACTTTAAGATTTAATAGCATTTTATAACTGTAAAATTAGTTCAAGTAATTTTTAATTAATATTTATATATTATTAACTGGCTCAGTACTCTTAATTTGCTTTTAAAATTATTTATACTATTTTTATAAAATAAAGGGGAAAAACTGGCTATTTAACATTTAACCTCATTCCATTTCAATTACAGCCTATTTATATTTCAATTTTAGCCCTTAAATTGACCCAATCCTAACCCTAGCTGGACCGGCCCAATTTCAATTTTGACCCAACCCATAACCCAATTCAAATGACCCAACCCGATTCCCCACCTACCCTCTTAAATCTAGGTCGTTGATCATTCAAGATCAATGGCCATTATTCACCCTTCCATAACTAAACCTAAATGACTACCCTAATTCCCCCCATTTTCCATCTCTCAACCGCCCTTGAATCCCATCGTCTCTCAAACTCTCTCAAAGTTCTTCGGAACCCTAGTCGACTTCCACCCTTTGCAACCGTTACTCTACCGGAATCCATGGCTTCTCAGGCCATGGATGGCCTGTGCTCACCCCCTCCACCATTAGACCTTGGGTGTTTGAAGCCTTTAAGACTGACCTCGATGGTTCTCCTTCAGATCCTCTCAGATCTATAGTTCTATGGTTTCTCCGGCCTGCTACAGTGTATCTAAAGCACTAGAGCCTGTTTCTAACTCAACCGACTCTGGATCAGAGTTTCTTCAAAACATTTCTGATTTCTAGGGTTTCTCTGAAATCCTAAGCTATTCGAGGTTTTTATTTGTTTGTTTTTCTTAGATCTATGCTATATTTGTGTTCTACTAGACTTTTAAAGTGTTTTCCCCAAAATTTTATTTCAAAATTACTTCTATTCGATTTAGGGTTTCTGAAAGGTTTTCAAAACATCTTTCTGATTCTTCCTTTTATTTTCCTTGTGCGTTTGTCTATATTGTGCTCGTGTGTTTTCTTTTCTACCACGCATATGTTCTTTTGTTTTCTTTCTACTACACATGACTCTTCTGTATCTTCATACTCTACTGTGCCTCTAGATTAGGCTTGCATGTTAATATTTGTTATGTTTTCCTACATGTTCTTTGCTATATTTTCCACTATTCTTCTACTGTATGTGTTTCTTGCTGGGTTCGTTAACTTTGTTTGATTTACTGGACTTTTGTTTGAGTTCTAAGCATGTCTCACTACTGTTTCTTAAGCTTATATCACCCTTCTTCTCTTCTGAACTTGCTGAAGCTCCGACTTTTCTTAAATATGTTCTTTATGCTCTTTAAATCAACTTTTTACTCTGTTGCTTCAAACCTGCTATCATGTCTGTTGTTTTTTCATGAGTCTCTGAAAGAGACCTAAGAGTCTGTTTCAATGGCTTGCCTTCTCATCTCTGTGTCTGATTCGTGTTGAAACCCTAGGATTTGGGGGTTTTCATAGGCAAGTTTGATTTGGTGTTTAGGTTAGGGTTCTAATTTGGAACCCTGGACTCTCAGACTCGTTTTGAGTCTATAAATTGAACTGGAACCTTTTGTTATGACTCTGAACTCTTTCTATGATGATCTTTTCTAATCAGCATGACAACCCCTTGTTGTTTGATATTCGTGTGTTTTATATATGAGAAATTCTTCTTTCAAAAAAGGTTTTGCCAACTATTGATTCCTTTTAATAGGGCTTGACTGATTGTTACGGAATTTCTCTAATTGAACCTCCTTTACCTTTTCCTGACTTGGTTCATTCGAACAAAGCCTGCAATTTTGATTTTTACTTGCTGTTTGATTGATTCCCTTTCCTTATTTTTTCACAAACCGTGTACCATTAGACTTTTGCCTTAAATAAAACTTGTGTATTTACCCTTCTTGTGTTGCTTTGGAAAAGATTTAATCAAATTCTTTACTTAGTTGTCTCATACCCGTTTGAAATCAGAATCCCTTAACTAAAGGGAGACTTTATGTGATTGATTGCAGAACTATTTTCTTACCTTTTTATTACTTGCCTTCTGCACTATAAAAGGGGACTAGCCTCCTGCACTTTGACACTTCGAATTGAATACTTATACACCTACACCTCCAATTTTACAATTACAATACTCTTTTCTCTTCTGAGATCTCTTGGACTGTTTGCTTGCAATTTGGTTTACAAGACTTCTGCTTTTTCTCTTCTTATTTCCTGAAACTGGTATGTTCTGATTTAATTTCAGCCATCATCCCTATATGTTTACTTACAACTTCTACAATCCTGTTTACTTTACTATCCATGCTCAGTGATTAATACTAACTATGCATGTCCTTTACTTACATCTATTCCTATTGTGAATCCCTACCCCTTACTCCCTTCTATGTGTTTGAGTTAAGGTTCAGGCATGGCAATGTCCAAATTGCTGCTCATGTCTGGACCTGATCCTTAATGGATCCTAACTCCCAATAAATATGGCTAACATGCTAGGCAAGGGTGTGCCAGCACTCCTAATTGTTGGGCATGACCACTAGCCTGCCATGGCCTTCCCTAAATCCCCTCGATGCACTTGCACTCTCTCGTAGATTCTAAGTTCTGCCCCCCTCCTATGAGCCTTACTTTTGGACCTTGAGTTCCCTTTGAACTTGGACATTTGAGGGCTGGCTCTTCCATACTGCACTTTGTTTAATTATGCAACATATTTGGGGTGTAAGCACTGCTCAGAGTCCACCTGAGACTCTTAGGGAACTCTGACACATCCCAGTTAAGAGAAAGGCTTTGGAAATCCGATCGTGAAAGTTGGTTCATCTCATATTATTAGACCTTGAGTCTGAATTAGGCTCCTTGGTTGTAGTTTAAATTTCTGATGTAATTTTACTTTTTCTTGATTCATTCTAGTCTGTAATATTTTGTAATAACTTATGGGGTTTTAGTAAAAAAGGGGAGGGTCACTCGTGTATGCATACGGGTAGACATCATGATTTTAAGTATTTATTCCTGCAATCACAGCTTGCTGCACTTATACATTCCATATAGAGATCATGACTATAAGATTCCGGACTTATGCATTTCATATAGAAATTCTGCCTACAGTTTCTTCATTTCATATAGAAATGCTGCCTATAGTTTCTACATGTCATATAGAAATCATGCCTATAAGTTTCTGCACTTCTGCATATCATCATGCCTATAAGTTTCTGCACTTCTGCATATAGAAATCATGATTATAGGTTTTCTGCACTTCCGCATGTACATCTATCATTAGACAAATAGTTATAGGTTAAATAATAATCAATTTCATTATGTATACCATGTCTATAGGACTCCTGCACTTTTATAATCGTTTTAAAACCAACAACGCTTAGAAATCATGCCTACATGAGTAATTAACTAAATCTGGATCAGCGACAAATCTAAAATTAGTAGTAATGTCGTTTAATATTTGCAGATCTTATTTTTTTAATCAGTAAGCCGTCTTTAAAATCAGAATAAGCATTGTTAGATATCATGCCTATAGGTTTCACCTAGGCCAGCCATTAGGTAATTAATTAACTACATCAGCCTTAGATAATTACAACCATGGGAGGCCTAATTCGGACTTCTCATCTGAGAAATATGTGATAAATAAGCCTGTGCTAACGCATTAAATTTAATTCAGACCATAACCAATATTTGTAAGTCGTGCTAAACAATCTGTTCTTTAAGTGATGAGGTCTGTTTGAGCCTTTTTTAACATCTATGTGTTCTCCCATGCCTGCCTTATATGTTTTGATTGTCGCCCCTAGAATTTTATCCCTTTAAAACTCTGAAAAGCCAAATCTCCCTTCCCTTTAGGACTACTAGTCCCTAACGCCTTCAGGACTGATAGGATTGGGGCGGGTACTAGCATGCAATAAGTAACAATACTATTTCACGCTTAATACCTTAACAGGGTGGGAAAGCATAGATATGAATATGATGACCGATGCACTAATATCATGGGTAACCCCTCTTCTGGGGAGTGATTTTCGGGTATTGCATTGATGTGATCCATATTGTTTGTAAACCTAGGACCCCATTTCCTTTTAACTTGTTTTATTTTTGTTCGAGCTATTCCCTTAAAATTTCTGCTTTCTTTATTTTCCTCAAGATTTCAATTTACTTGTAATAGTATTTGAAAATCCCCTTCTATTTGAGACCTTTATTTGCTTACTTGTTATTTAAAGTCACAATCGTAGCATGGCCGGGAACCACACTAGTGGATATTGAGGGGTGCCTAACACCTTCCCCTCGAGATAATTTCTAGCCCTTACCCAAACTCTGGTTTTCTAAATCAAAACCCTCTTGGTGTCCTAATGCACTTAATCAGTAGGTGGCGACTCTTCAATCAAAAACTCAATTCCCAAAAGGGAATGAGTTGTCCTCCAAAATGTCATAAACCTGACTTTGCGAGAAAAAGGGGTGCAACAGCATGACGACTTTGCTGGGGATTTCTTTAAGGCTTTTACCATTTCATGCTATTTGTGACTTTATGCTTCTTTATATGGCTTTATTTGTCTTAATGCCTTTAAGTATTTATTTCCCTCTTCTACTTCGAAACTGACTTGGCTCTTTGTTTCTTTTCTTTAATGCTTTCTTTTAACTGCTTTCCTTTAATACTGTTGTAATTATGAGCAATTATTATAATTATTACTTTATGAATGTGCAAATACATGACAACTTGTTTGATTCTTGTAACTGCATATTTAACATCATATTCCACTCGTGCTAAACAAAATACCATAGCAACGCTTATAATGAGTGGTTGCGCCCTTCCGATGTTATTACCCCCTAAATTTGGCAAAGGCATATTTGCGGTAAAACTAGTCGATCAACGGTGTAGTCGACGGTTCCGTGCCTTTACCTTTTGAGTTGTCCGCTCAAGGGTACCGATCTAATACCCCATAGAAACCTTACTCTATTCAATTGTGCATGCATCACTGTCAAATCTAGCCGAGTCAGTTATGTTGTCCGCATAACGAATCTTTAAGATAGCCTTGTCCAAAGTCCACTGGGTTTCCTTGGAACCCAACCAGACACTATCACGTCTGTGCATTTATTTGGAGAACTAAATGCTGCTTATACCAATTATTGATATTTAAATAGTCGAGTCTGGCGGGGGTAAAGGCCTAACACTTTTGTTTTGCAGAAAATGAGGTACGAGGTCCCCAGATTAGGCATGGTAACCAACATCCACCCAAAGTTGCTAAGCTGGTTGGAAGACCTTCACTCTAGTGATCAGACTCTCGTCCGCAAATATTTGGGAAATTTGCCTTCTCTTTTGGAAATCCAACCCAACAAAAAATCATAGAGGCTGCAACTCTATTCTGGGATGGCGACAGGTCTGTGTTCCGCTTTGGGGACATTGAAATGACACCTTTGCTAGAGGAAATAAGAGGACTAGCTGGTATCCCATGGGAGACTCCGGGTTGGCTTATGCCAGAAAATCACAAGGGTAGAGGTTTTCTCAAAATGATGGGGCTAAAGAAGAATCCAAACTTGACCTGTTTGAAGGATTCCTACATTCCTTTCGACTATCTATACGAAAGGTATGGCCATAGCAAGTCCTACCGTACTTACCCGGATGAATTCGCCCTCACATTATTGGGGCATATCCACCGAAGAGTCTTCGTCTTTATGTTATGCTTTTTAGGGATGATAGTGTTTCTTATAAAGAAGGCTAGGATCCATACCAGACTAGCCATGGTCACCAAAAATTTAATGGAAGGAATTGGTGGGCAGCCATTTAGCATAGAGCCCATGATTATTGCAGAGATGTACCGAGCCCTAGAAAAGTGTCAACGAGGGGCCAAACACTTCGAGGCTTGTAACTTACTACTCCAACTATGGCTCATGGAACACCTCAATAAGGGTGAATATCGACAAGAGATTCTGCGCAGAGATTGGGATGATCATATCGCGTTCCATCAACCAAGGCGAATGAACTATATGCCTAACATGTTTGCTCAACCAGAAGATGCAAAATGGTGGATAGAGTTGTTCGAAAATCTGAACGAGGACCAAGTATAGTGGATGTTTGAGTGGTTCCCCACTGGAGAATTCATCACCCGATCCTGGGATGCACCATTCCTAATACTTATCGGTTTGAGGGGGACCTACCCTTACGTTCCTCTACGAATTATGAGACAGGCAGGAAGGAAGCAGGTTATACCAAGGGTCGACAAAATGAGTCACTTCAGGGCCGACTTTCAGGATGACGATAGCCCTTACAAGTGCCAAGCTCAACACATGTGGCACTACAAAATCATCATGGAAAGAGATACTATTAAGCCAGACAGGTACCATGATGGTTATACTCCATACTATTCAAGTTGGTTGGAAGACGATCATAATGGCTTACGACAACCCGGGTTTGTCCGAGGTCACAGGATCATCGATGAAAAGGCCAAAGTACAGGTTAAGTACAACCAATTGCGTAAGAGGATTCGGGAATGCGAAAGTGAGCACCGGGAAATTCAAGAAGCCCACCAAAAGCTAATTGAAGAGTGGAAAGACATGGCTGTCAGCACCAACAAGCGACTGGGATACTTGGAGCGGGGTTTGGTGGAGCTAGAAGGGAAATTCATCAAAAGGATCAAGGACTGCCAGAATGCTGAGGGAAACGAAGGTGGACACCTGGCTAGAGCTTACTTGCTGCTGGGACTTTGTGAGCTGGTGAAGCTGTTAGATGGAGCTAAAGATGCCAAGTCTGGGGAAGGTCCTTCTGGGACCAAGTAGTTAAGATTCCTTTCTTTGCTTTAAATGTAATAAGGCCAATGGCCATTAGTGACATTTTATCTTCTGCTATTTTAGTGTCGTTTTGGGATTCATCTTATTTTTATCAATAAAATGAGGCATTTAGCATTATAAGTTCTTCAAATCAACTTGTCGCTAGGCCTACCTTGGGCACAACGAGGCTCCAAATTAAGACATGAATTATATTCCCGCACTATGTGTTTAAATATCACAACTTCTTTTTCTTATGATCCTTACTAACTTGTTACCTTTTTGTTTTGCTTTTGTTTTACTCCCCTCCCCAAAGGTTAGTTCGTGCACTCTGGCATCGTCATCATACTCCACAAGATCCAAGATCCCTCTACCTACTCCTCCTCCTAGTCCCGTCAGAAATCGGAACAAGGGGAAAATGGAAGATTTGAGCAACGTCAGAAAGGAGAACTCAGAGGTTACTCATGGTATTCAGGTTTCCAAGGAAGGTGCCTCCCAACTCGAGCAGAAGTTGTTGAAATTTCAAGAAGAACTGGACCATGTTAGGAACTTGGCAAGTTTGTCATTTTCCCTCACTAACCCAGATGTCAACTTTCCCAACACTCAAAACCCCACACCTCCACAAAACGTCCCGAAGCCATAAAATTAACCTGCTCCCCACCACCACTGTAACACTTGCCACACTTTCGACAATACCCTACTGCTCATCCCTGAACCACTAAACTCCACAAATGATCATCCCCACACTTAGCACAACACCCCCATCTATGTGGAAACCATACCACACCCCATTTAACCTGTCTCAAGCACACCTGAGTCTGATGACAAAGACTCTCTTATCAGGAATTTGGCTGCAGAACTTAAGAAGCTAACTAGCCAAGTTCGAGGTGTTGAAGGAAGCAAGGGGATCGAGGGACTGAATTACGAAGACCTTTGTATTCAACCAGATGTCGAACTGCCCGAGGGGTACAAACCTCCAAAGTTCGAGATATTTGATGGCACCGGGAATCCCAGAGTCCATTCGAGGACATACTGCGACAAGCTGGCCGGAGTAGGAAAGGACAAAAAGATTTGCATGCAGCTTTTTATGAGAAGCCTGAAAGGAGATGCTCTATCTTGGTAAATTAGCCAAGACCCGAAGAAATGGTCGAATTGGGTAAGTATGGCATCCGATTTTATGGACAGGTTCAGATTCAACACGGAGAATGCGCTAGATATGTTCTACATCCAGAACTTAAAGAAGAAGACTACGGAGACATTCCGCGAGTATGCTACTCGTTGGAGATCAGAAGCTTCTAAGGTCAGACAAGCTTTAGAAGAAGAACAAATGAACATGTTTTTTGTCCGAGCTCAAGACCCGGAGTACTATGAGAGGTTGATGCTGATTGAAAGCCAGATATTTTCTGACATCATCAAGCTGGGGGAGAGGATCGAGGAAGGTATTATAAGTGGTATGGTCACAAACCTTGAGACTTTGTAGGCTACCAACAAGGCTTTACAGTCTGGTGGCACGTCCAAGAAAAAGGATGTAAGCGCCGTGATGGTTGCACAGAGAACAAAGTCCCCAATAAAATACCAAACCTACCCAATATATCCTCTTACATATCAACCTACCCCAAATTACCAAGCACCCTCGCCTTCTTACCAAGCTCCTACTTACCAATCACCTCCGCCATCCACATATCAGCCTACTTCACCCAGATACTTCCAACCCACACACGTCTACCAAGCCTACAACACCCAACAAGCCACTATCAATCACCTCCCCCTCGCCAGAACTTTCCTAGACCCCGACCAAACTTCGACCGCAGACCTCCCAAACAGTATATCGCCATTGCCGAACCTATCGACCAGCTGTATGAAAGGCTCAAAGTTGCTGGTTATGTCACCCCTATCCCTGCCATAACCCCCGAAAACCCCTCCCAATGGTTCAACCCAAACAAAACCTGTGCATACCATTCCGACATGAATGGGCATACCATTAATGATTGCCGCTCTCTAAAGGATAAGATCCAAGCTTTGATTGACAACAAGATCATCATGGCAGGCTCCGAATGTTCGCAATAACCCCTACCAGACCACAAAGGTAGAGGTGTTCACATGATCGAGATAGAAGATGATTGGGACCCCAAGGGATCGATCGGGTTGATAGTAGAAGGTGATGAGCCAAAGAAACCAATAGTCACCCTTAACACGATTGTGGTCCAGATTCATCCTTCTGGGGACACCAAGGTGAACATGTCCATACCACTTGAGCTTGAAACACCATCCTCCGTAAAGATGCCAACACCAATCGAGATCGACTTTGGGTCCCCAAAGGCATCTGTACCATTTGAGGTGGCTGTATTACCTCCCAAAGAAAGGGTGCCCATTCCGGTAGCCATGACAGCCACAACACCGTCCCACACAAAAGCCATACCATGGGATTACACAGCCGAGGCAAGAAGGAAAGGGAAAACCAAATCCGGAAAAGCAATTGCAGCATAGGGTATGACAAGAACCGGCAGGTTTATACCCCGGAGCATTTGGCTGAGTCGAGTAAGCAAGCCTCTGGTTGACCAACCATTATTGAAACTAGGCATGATGATATCTGGAGGAAGATATAGGCCAAAGAATATTCAGTCATTGATCAGTTGAACAAAATGCCAGCCCAGATCTCTATCTTAGCTCTACTACAAAGCTCTGACGTACATAAGAATGCCTTATTAAAGGTGTTGATCGAGGCATATGTACCCAGCAACATCACTGGAGGATAAATGGCAAACATGGTAGGGCAAGTATTGGAGAGTCACAAAATCACATTCCATAAAGATGAGCTGCCACCGAAAGGGCTGAGCCACAACAAGGCATTGCACATCACTGTGCAATGCGAGGATTATTTCATCACCAGAGTCTTGATTGACGGAGGGTCCAGCCTTAACATCTGTCAGTTGGTAGCACTCAAAACATTGGGAAAGGGTCTGCATGATATCAAAGACGGGGCCATCAACATCAAAGCCTTCGATGGTTCCCAAAGGTCCACTATTGGGGAGATTAGCCTGTGTTTACAAATGGGGCCTACTTGGTTCGATGTTAACTTTCAAGTGATAGATGTGTAGGCATCTTAAAACTTGCTATTGGGATGGCCTTGGATTCATGCCGCTGGGGATGTAGCATCAACCCTACATCAGGCAGTGAAATTTGAGTAGAATCACCTAGAGGTGATTATTCACGGCGATGGTAGCAATACCATATACAGTCGCCAGACCATCCCAGCAGTCGGAGGAAGAAGAAATATAGGCAGAGAACCCTACCACCACATCGAGTGAGTCAATGCCATTGACAAAGATAAATGGTGGGACAACAAGATTGAAAGCATACTGAACTGGTGATGGTATGAACCAAGCAAAGGACTAGGCAAGAATCTCCAAGGGATTGCTAAGCCCATCAAGCTAAAGAAACACGGTACCACTTTTGGTTTGGGATATGAGTATACTTGGGAGGATTTCAACCACTGGTCGCCACCATGGCGCGGTCCTTATTACCCGCTGGAACAGTCGATACCTCGCTTGGAGCAGAATTTTCAACCAGCCGATGTTATATATGGGTCAAAAGAGGAAGAAGCACTGGCAACAATGAGGAGTTTGTTTTTGGAAGATGATAACATGGACAGTTGTGTCATTTTTGAAGAAGATGGGGAGGAAGGCCCTTCCATACAAGCCGTGAGCCGAGAAGAGCGCCTCAACAATTGGTCCCTCAGAACCACCAGAACCCGGAAAGCTTCGGGGTAGCAAGGCTGAACAAAGCACCATGTATTAGATTTTATTTTTTCGCTAGTTGACTCTCTTCTTGCATTTTTTATTTTTAAATAGAAACTCCCAATGTTCAAAACTATTATGAAATCTATCAAAGCGCTCCAGTTTCTTACATTTCTTACACTTATTACTTTTTCTCGTTTACTTTATTTACAGGATTACTATTACTTATCTTGATAAACCAACGATTGTGACACGCAACAAAACAACGCAACAAACGGATATAGACTCTGAGAAAGATGATATACCAGAAGAGGTTGTTAAAGAGGTTTAGGATTTTGAGAATAGACCTAAGTCTAACCTAGACAAAACTGAGGTTGTTAACTTGGGAGATGCAGAAAATGTCAAAGAAACTCGCATCAGTGTTCATTTGTCACCAGCAGAAAAGGAAGAGTACACAAAATTTCTAAGGAAATATGAGGATATATTCGCCTGGTCATATGTCAACATGACTGGTTTGAGTACGTCTATTGTGGCACACAAACATCCAACTGATCCGACATGTCCACCAGTAAAGCAGAAGCTCAGGAAGTTCAAACCTGACATGAGTTTGAAAATCAAGGAAGAAGTCACCAAGCAAGGGAAGTCTAAGGTTCTTAGAATAGCAGAATATCCAACATGGTTAGCCAATATTGTGCCAGTACTGAAGAAGGACGGGAAGGTTAGAGTCTGTGTCGACTACCGGGATCTCAACTGGGCCAGTCCAAAAGATGACTTCCCCTTGCCAAACATACACATCCTGATCGACAACTGCACCAAGCATGATCTGCAGTCATTTGTTGATTGTTTTGCTAGGTATCATCAAATTTGGATGGATGAAGAATACGCTAAGAAAACGGCCTTCATTACACCATGAGGGATGTACTATTACAAGATGATGCTGTTCGGGTTAAAGAATGCTGGGGCCACCTACATGAGTGCCATGACTACCATTTTCTATAATATGATACATAAAGAGATTGAGGTATATGTAGATGACATCATCATCAAGTCCAAGAAATCCACTGACCACATGGAAGATTTGAGGAAATTCTTCAACAAACTAAGAAGGTACAACCTGAAACTGAATCCCGCCAAGTGTGCATTCGGGGTTCCTGCCGGAAAACTATTTAGTTTCATTGTGAGTCACCGAGGAATAGAACTGGATCCATCAAATGTCAAAGCCATTCAAGAATTGCCACTGCCAAAGAACAAGAAGGACGTAATGAGTTTCTTGAGGAGACTTAACTACATCACCCGGTTCATAGCTCAATCTACTGTCATTTGTGAGCCAATATTTAAGATGCTGAATAAGGACGCCGCTACCAAATGGACTGATGACTGTCAGAAAGCCTTCAACAAAATCAAGGAGTACCTGTCAACACCGCCAATTTTGGTCCCGCCCGAGCCGGGCAGACCTCTATTGCTCTACCTTGCAATATTGGATGGAGAATTCGGTTGTGTTCTGGGACAACATGATGAAACGAGGAGGAAGGATCAAGCCATCTATTATCTCAGCAAGAAGTTCACCCCATACGAGGCCCGGTATTCTCTATTAGAACACATCTGTTGCTCTTTGACTTGGGTAGCCCAGAAGCTGAGGCACTATTTCTGTGCCTACACTACATATCTCATATCAAGAATGGATCCGCTGAAGTACATCTTTCAAAAGCCCGTGCCCACTGGCAAGCTGGCCAAGTGGCAGATCTTGTTAAGTGAATTTGACATTGTCTATGTGACTCAGAAAGCATTCAAGGGGCAGGCATTGGTGGATCATCTTGCTGAAAATCTCGTGGGTGGAGAATACGAACCCCTAAAAACGTATTTCCCCGACGAGGAGGTATCATTCATAGGAGAAGACATTGCAGAATCCTATGATGACTGAAGAATGTTATTTGACGGAGCCGCAAATTTCAAAGGAGTGGGCATAAGAGTGGTCCTAATATCAGAAACTGGCCAGCATTATCCGGTGTCTGTGAAACTCATATTCCCGTGTACCAACATTATGGCCGAGTACGAAGCCTGCATCCTGGGGCTCAAGATGGCCATTGACATGAACATCCAAGAGTTGCTGGTAATTGGGGATTCAGAATTGCTTATACATCAGGTCCGAGAAGAATGGGCAACTAAGAACTCCAAGATACTGCCGTATTTGCATCATGTACAAGATTTGAGAAAGAGGTTCACAAAGACAGAGTTCCGACATGTTCCCAGAGTCCAGAATGAGTTTGCCGATGCATTGGATACCCTATCATCTATGATTTAGCATCCAGATAAGAACTTCATAAATCCCATTCCGGTAAAGATTCATGATCAACCAGCTTACTGTGCGTATGTCGAGGAAGAAGCGAACGGAAAACCCTGGTTTCATGATATCAAGGAATACTTGGCAAAAGGAGAATACCCAGAGCTTGCCAATCCCACTTAGAAACGCACACTGCAGAGGTTATATAACAATTTCTTTCACAGTGGAGGAATCCTATACAGGAAGACTCCTGATTTGGGATTACTAAGGTGTGTCGACGTAAAGGAAGCATCTAAACTGCTAGAAGAAATCCATGTTGGGACTTGCGGCCCACATATGAACGGCTTTGTCTTAGCCAAAAAGATACTCTGGGCTGGTTATTTTTGGATGACCGTGGAAATGGACTGCATCCAGTATGTCCGAAAGTTCCATCACTGTCAGATACATGCAGACATGATAAAGGTGCCTCCAAACAAGCTTACTGCAGCAAGCTCACCATGGCCATTCGCCGCTTGGGGAATGGATGTCATCGGACCTATTGAGCCCGCCGCATCAAAAGGGCACAGGTTCATTCTAGTGTCAATTAATTATTTCACCAAATGGGTTGAAGCAGCATCATACAAAGCAGTGACTTAGAAAGTTGTGGCAGACTTTGTTCGCGACCGCATTGTTTGCCGATTCGGGATTCCAGAATCGATCATCACTGATAATGGTTCCAATATAAACATTGACCTAATGAAGGCCATGTGTGAAACCTTCAAAATCCAACACAAGAATTCTACAGCTTATAGACCTCAGATGAACGGAGCTATAGAAGCCGCCAACAAGAATATCAAGAAGATACTGAGGAAAATGATAGAAAAGCATAAGCAGTTGCATGAGAAGCTATCATTTGCTTTATTTGAGTACCGTAGCATAGTTTGTACATCAATCGGGCAACCCCCTATATGCTGGTTTATGGTACTAAGGCAGTCATTCCCGCCGAAGTAGAAATTCCCTCCTTAAGGATCACATAGGAAGCAGAACTCGACGACGTAGAATGGGTAAAGAGTCACTACGAGCAGTTAGCCCTTATAGATGGAAAAAGAATGAATGCAGTTTGTCATGGTCAACTTTATCAGAACAGAATGTCCAGAGCCTTCAACAAAAGAGTCAAGCTGAGACAGTTTACATCGGGGCAACTCGTGTAAAGAAGATTTTTCCACACCAAGATGAATCCAAAGGGAAATTCTCTCCCAACTGGCGAGGTCCGTACATGGTTCACCGGGTTCTGACAGGAAGAGCTCTCATACTTGCAGAAATGGACAGAGAAGTTTGGCCGAAGCCGATCAATTCAAACGCAGTCAAATGATACTATGTATAACATTTACGATTTCCTTGTATGATGTAATTTGAACTACACCTGACCTGGTTTTTGTTTAAGAGGGGATACGTAGGTATCCCTATGGGTTCGGTCACAATTCAATAAAACTTTTATTTCCCCCCACTATTGGAAACTGGGGCAGAATTTTGAGGAGGACCCTCAAAATTCCGAAGTCGATTTCAGCCATTTATTGCATGCAACCGTCAGGAGCAGCATCCTAGTAAACTGGGGCAGAATTTTGAGGAGGACGCTCAAAATTCCGGAGCGAGAAAGGTTGCAATGTCTTGAACTGCACCGCAGTCGTCGGTTCATCTAAAGAAAACTATTCTCCATTATGTATTTATGTTATGTTTTTACTAAATCATGCATGACTATTATCAAAATTGATTTGTATAGCAATGCTACCCTAATGATACACAACATCACTGAGAACAGAGCCAAGCAGGACAAGAAAAGTCCACGGGGATACGAACTAACCTTCCCTCTTTACAAAACTCACGATTTTTCTTTGGATGCAGGCACCCAAGTCGCAAAATCATCAGATATATCTATACACTCACACTTCTCAGAAATACAACTCTCATAACCATCACCTATCTACAATTGCTACCTATACACGATATCCCCAGCAGCCACAATATCGCAATCAGCTATCAGCTAAGAGATTTTACTACTATTCGTCTTTCACTTCTCTGCATTGCATAAGGCTACCATTCTGCCTTTCGAGACTAAGCTCTGTCTCCATCTGCATTTTCTGCATTGCATAAGGCTACAATTCTACCTTCTGAGACTAAGCTCTATCTCCATCTGCATTTTCTGCATTGCATAAGGCTAACATTCTACCTTCCGAGGTTAAGCTCTACCTCCATCCTGCATTTCTCTATATTGCATAAGGCTACCTTTCTGCCTTCCGAGGTTAAGCTCTACCTCCATCCTGCATTTCTCTATATTGCATAAGGCTACCTTTCTGCCTTCCAAGGTTAAGCTCTACCTCCATCCTGTATTTCTTTGCATTGCATAAGGCTACCTTTCTGCTTTCCGAGGATAAGCTCTACCTCCATCCTGCATGGCTGAAATATCGCCACTTTATTTTTTTGAATAACTGAAATATTGTTGCCTTTATTTAAAATCTGCATGGGCTGATAATATCGCCACCTTTTAAAATCCTGCATTGGCTGAAAGATTGCCACTTCATTTATACCTTGCATTGGTTGAAAGATCGCCACCTTTTGCATTTTTATGGGCTGAAATATCGCCACCTTTTTAAATCCTGCATTGGCTGAAAGATCGCCACTTCAATTATACCTTGCATTGGCTGAAAGATCGCCACCCTTTGCATTTTCATGGGCTGAAAGATTGCCAAATTGTCCAAAGGCGTCATTGTTCGGAGGCACCCTTTTCATAGCCCGAGAATGCCATGCCATGGCCTGAGGACCCTACTCTTATCTCTTGCATATCATTATTCAAAGGACATGGTTCGGAGGCATCATTCTCATAGCCCGAGAACATCATTTCATAGCCTACGAATCCTTTATTATACGCTTCATGGCCCAGAACGTCATGGTCTGAGGACGTCATCTTAACCGTACAATGACAACATTCATGGTCCAATGGGAACTTGCATCACGTTTAAGTTTATGCACAACATATGGTCGTATTGCTCATTTTCAAGTACATCGGCTCGCAACAGCTGTCTCAGCAGGAGAAATCCTGCTCTGATTCCCACAGCATACTAGATTTTGACCATCCTTCGCATCCGTTCTTGGAAAAATCTCCATCGACATATTCCGCCGAGGGGTCCCGAACTACATATGTCATGATTCCTATAAAACCAGGGATATGTAGGCAGCTCAGGAACTAGAGCTTGGTCAAATTCTTCAAACCATTTCGGTCAAATTGGCCATCATATCTTTACCCGACAACTCTTTCATCCTTCCCGGGTAAAAAGGGGCAGCTGTTTATATCCAATTTTTTTCTATGTATTTTTCATAAACAAAATGCTTTCAAAACAACATATATATGCCTATATAAGCATACCCAAGTGTTTCAGTATTTTTTTCAATTTTTAAAAGATTTTTTTAAAATTAATTTATTGTCTACTTTATTAGTACAAAATCCATAATTATTCCTAAAATCATCAATTTGGTAAATAACTTATTTTTATTCTCATATTTATACCAAGATATATTTAAGGTAATTTTGGCATATTTTTTACGAATTTATTTGGTATTTTAAAGTCAAATTGCATATAATTGCAATTTTAGCCTACTTTAAGATTTAATAGCATTTTATAACTGTAAAATTGGTTCCAGTTTTTTTTAATTAATACTTATATATTATTAACTGGCTAAGTACTCTTAATTTGCTTTTAAAATTATTTTTACTATTTTTTATAAAATAAATGGGAAAACTGGCTATTTAACATTTAGCCTCATTCCATTTCAATTACAGCCTATTTACATTTCAATTTTAGCCCTTAAATTGACCCAATCCTAAATCCAAATGGACCGGCCCAATTTCAATTTTGACTCAACCCATAATCCAATTCAGATGACCCAACCCGATTCCCCGCCTACCCTCTTAAATCTAGGTCGTTGATCATTCAAGATCAACGGCCATTATTCACCCTTCCATAATTAAACCTAAGCAACTACCCTAATTCCCCCATTTTCCATCTTTCAGCCGCCCTTGAATCCCATCGTCTCTCAAACTCTCTCAAAGT
Organism: Nicotiana glauca; assembly: GCA_026770625.1. NCBI lineage: Eukaryota > Viridiplantae > Streptophyta > Magnoliopsida > Solanales > Solanaceae > Nicotiana > Nicotiana glauca. The sequence goes on from MU762487.1 coordinate 22,440, forward strand.
TCTTCGGAACCCTGGTCGACTTCCACCTTTTTCAACCGTTACTCCACCAGAATCCATGGCTTCTCAGGCCATAGATGGCCTGTACTCACCCCCCTTCCACCATTAGACCTTGGGTGTTCGAAGCTTTGAAGACTGACCTCGATGGTTCTCCTTCAGATCCTTTTAGATCTATAGTTCTATGGCTTCTCTGGCCTGCTGCGGCGTATCCAAAACACTAGAGCCTATTTCTAACTCAACAGACTCCGGAGCGGACTTTCTTCGAAACCTTTCTCATTTCTAGGGTTTCTCTGAAATCCTAGAAAATTCAAGGTTTTTCTCTGTTTGTTTTTCTTAGATATATGCTATATTTGTGTTCTACTAGACTTTTAAAGTGTTTTCCCCAAAATTTTCTTTCAAAAATTACTTCTCTTCGATTTAGGGTTTCTAAAAGGTTTTCAAAACATCTTTCTAATTCTTCCTTTTCTTTTCCTTGTGTGTTTTCTATATTATGCTTGTGTGTTTTCTTTTCTACCATGCATATGTTGTTCTTATGTTTTCTTTCTACTACACATGACTCTTCTGTACCTTCATACTCTATTGTGCCTCTAGATTAGGCTCGCATGTTAATATTTGTTATGTTTTCCTATATGTTCTTTGCTATACTTTCTAGTATTCTTCTATTGTATGTGTTTCTTGCTGGGTTCTTTAACTTTGTTTGCTTTACTAGACTTTTGTTTGAGTTCTAAGCATGTCTCACTACTGTTTCTTAAGCTTATATCACCCTTCTTCTCTTCTGAACTTGCTGAAGCTCTTACTTTTCTTAAATATGTTCTTTATGCTCTTTAAATCAAATTTTTACTCTGTTGCTTTGTTGCGACCAAAACACTCATGCAAGTGTACGCGATCGACAAGTAATATAGTAGTAAGTAGAGTATCGTTCCCACGAGGAATTATGATCAACTTCTCGACTGATATACATTCAAACCATTATCAATTCAAGCTATACTATCACAAAATATATATAAAACTACTTTACAATTTATTTAATAATAGAACAATAATTCAAGGCAAAATTACTACACCAATTACAATTTATGTTTTTAACAATTTAGACAAATATATTCCAGGGTCATGGAATTGCTAGAGATCATGCTACTATCTTAACTTAAGATTGATTTATTGAATCATCCGGGTTGTTGATTATAAGGTTAATAATATTCATAAGAATCTTTCGAGTTCTTATAAACCTATCCAAGTTAAATCAATACCTATATGTCTATGGTATTAATATTAACAAGAATGCATTTA
>MU762487.1:26727-40531 GCA_026770625.1 Nicotiana glauca
CGGAATCTCTTCCTGCAAGGCATAAATCATGAGTTTAGTACAATTCATTGTCATTTAAGCTCAAACCTTTGTAAAATGCACTAATTAAAGTGTTGTTACAACGACTAAAACACGAGTTTTTAGCCTATGATCATGCTTCAAACCTGCTATCATGTCTGTTGGTTTCTCATGAGTCTCTAAAAGAGACCTAAGAGTCTGTTTCAATGGCTTGCCTCTCTATGTCTGATTTGAGTTGAAACCCTAGGATTTAGGGGTTTTCTTTAGCAAGTTTGATTTGGTGTTCAGGTTAGGGTTCTTCTTTGGAACCCTGGACTCTCAGACTCGTTTTGAGTCTATAAATTCAACTGGAACCTTTTGTTATGACTCTGAACTCTTTCTATGATGATCTTTTCTAATCAGCATGACAACCCCTTCTTGTTTGATATTCGTGCGCTTTATATTTGAGAAATTCTTCTTTCAAAAAAGGTTTTGCCAACTATTGATTCCTTTTAATAGGGCTTGACTGATTGTTACTGATTTTCTCTAATTGAACCTCCTTTACCTTTTCCTGACTTGGTTCATTCGAACAAAGCCTGTAATTTTGATTTTTACTGGCTGTTTGATTGATTCCCTTTCCTTATTTTTTCACAAACCGTGTACCATTGGACTTTTGCCTTAAATAAACCCTGTGTATTTACCCTTCTTGTGTTACTTTGGAAAAGATTTAATCAAATTCTTTCCTTAGTTGTCTCATACCTATTTGAAATCAGAATCCCTTAACAAAAAGGGAGACTTTATGTGATTGATTGCAGAACTATTTTCTTACCTTTTTTTACTTGCCTTCTACACTATAAAAGGGGACTAGCCTCCTGCACTTTGACAATTCAAATTGAATACTTATACACCTACACCTCCAATTTTACAATTACAATACTCTTTTCTCTTCTGAGATCTCTTGGACTGTTTTCTTGCAATTTGGTTTACAAAACTTCTGCTTTTTCTTTTCTTATTTCCTGAAACTGGTATGTTCTGATTTAACTTCAGCCATCATCCCTATACGTTTACTTACAGCTTCTGCAATCCTGTTTGCTTTACTATCCATGCTTAGTGATTAATATTAACTATGCATGTCCTTTTCTTACATCTGTTCCTATTGTGAATCCCTACCCCCTACTCCCTTCTATGTGTTTGAGTTAAGGTTTAGGCATGGCAGTGTCCAAATTTATTCTCATGTCTGGACCTGATCCTTAATGGATCCTAACTCCCAATAAATATGGCTAACAGGCTGGGCAAGGGTGTGCCGGCACTCCTAATTGCTGGGCATGACCACCAGCCTGCCATGACCTTCCCTAAATCCCCTCTATGCACTTGTACTCTCTCTTAGATTCTAAGTTCTGCCCCCCCTCCTATGAGCCTTGCTTTGGGACCTTGAGTTTACTCTGAACTTGGACATTTAAGGGCTGGCTCTTCCACACTGCACTTTGTTTAGTTCTGCAACATATTTGGGGTGTAAGCACTGGCCGGAGTCCATCTGAGACTCTTAGGGAACTCTGACACATCCCAAATAAGAGAAAGACTTTGGAAATCCGATCCTAGAAGTTGGTTCATCTCATATTGTTAGACCTTGAGTCTGAATTAGGCTCATTGGTTGTAGTTTAAATTTCTGATGTAATTTTACTTTTTCTTGATTCATTCTGGTATGTAATATTTTGTAATAACTTATGGGGTTTTACTAAAAAGGGGAGGGTCACTCATGTATGCATACGAGTAGACATCATGATCTTAAGTATTTATTCTTGCAATCATAGCATGTTGCACTAATACATTCCATATAGAGATCCTGACTATAAGATTCTGCACTTATGCATTTCATATAGAATACTTGCCTATAGTTTCTGCATATCATATAGAAATCCTGACTATAAGTTTCTGCACTTCCGCATATCATCCTGCCTAAAAGTTTCTGCACTTCTGCATATCATATAGAAATCCTTCCTGCAGGTTTTCTGCACTTTTGCATATAGAAATCATGATTATAGGTTTTCTGCACTTCCGCATGTACATCTATCATTAGACAAACAGTTATAGGTTAAATAATAATCAATTGCATTCTAGATACCATGTCTATAGGACTCCTGCACTTTCATAATCGTTTTAAAACCAACAACGCTTAGAAAGCTTGCCTACATGAGTAATTAACTGAATCTGGATCAGCGACAAATCTAAAATCAATAGTAATGTCGTTTAATATCTTCAGATCTTATTTTTTTTAATCAGTAAGCCGTCTTTAAAATCAGAATAAACATTGTTGGATATCATGCCTATAGGTTTCACCTAGGACATCCATTAGGTAATTAATTAACTGCCAGTCTTTGATAATTACAACCAAGGGAGGCCTAATTCGGACTTCTCATATGAGAAATATGTGATAAATCAGCCTGCCATAATGCTTTAAATTTAATTCAGACCATAACCAGTATTTATAAGTCGTGCTAAACAATTTGTTCTTTAAGTGAGGAGGCATGTTTGAGCCTTTTTTAACTGGTATGTGTTCTCCCATACCTTCCTTATATGTTTTGATTGTCGCCCCTAGAATTTTATCATTTTAAAATTCTGAAAAGCCAAATCTCCTTTCCCTTTAGGACTAGTAGTCCCAAATGCCTCCGAGACTGATAGGATTGGGGCGGGTACTAGCATGCAATAAGTAACGACACTATTTCGCGCTTAATACCTTAACGGGGGTAGGAAAGGGTAGATATGGATGTGATGACCGGTGTGCTAATATCACGGGTAACCCCTCTTCTGAGGAGTGATTACAGGGTATTGCATTGATGTGATCCATATTGTTTGTAATCCTAGGACCCCCTTTCCTTTTAACTTGTTTTATATTTGTTCGAGCTATTGCCTTAAAATTTCTGCTTTCTTTATTTTCCTCAAGCTTTCAATTTACTTGTAATAGTATGTGAAAATCCCCCTTCTATTTGAGACCTTTATTTGCTTGCTTGTTATTTAAAGTCACAATTGTAGCATGGCCGGGAACCACACTAGTGGATCTTGAGGGGTGCATAACACCTTCCCCTCGAGATAATTTCTAGACCTTAACCGAACTCTGGTTTTCTAAATACAAACCCTCTTGGTGTCCTAATGCACTTACTCATTAGATGGCGACTCTTTAATAAAAAATCCAATTCCAAAAGGCAACGAGTTGTCCTCCAAAATATCATAAACCCGATTTCACGAGAAAAAGGGGGCGCAACAGCCACCAGAGTAGTTGTGTTGGATGAGATGAGGTCATTGAACCTCGAATGAATACTATCAGATTCGATTTTAGCATGTTGGAAGGGTAATACTGGAATTTGGCTATGAAATTTACTACGGTCCTTACCGACGGAGAGGGGAATCCATGACTGTTTGATCAGAGGAATGAGTATGATTTTTGCATGTTTCTTTCATCATTGGCAGTATACGAAAGTGTTGGAATGAGCCTTTGGTTTGATAAGAGGCTTATTACCGAAATTGGGTTGTTTGGGCAGTTGCTGTGATTAGAAGTTATCGCTATGAGTGTTTAAGTTGTGTGGTATATCATGTGATTTCCATATTGAATTATGGCTATGGCTTAATTCAGCATGTTCAGATTTATTCGGTGTGTAGATGTGAGATCCCGGTCTTATAGATAATTTTAAATGTGAAAATTTGGTTCTAAGGTTTATGGGCCCAGGTATGTGCGTGGTAAGGCTGTACAACAACTTGATAGTTTTCGGAACAACTCTTGGCACGTTCGAGGACAAACGTATATTTAAGTCGAGGAGGATGTAACGACCCAACCGATCATTTTGAGAATTTGAACTTCGCTCACCAGTTTTCGGGCATGACTAGCCCAGTATGATGTATTATAACTTATGTAAATCATCGATTTTGGTTTTCAGGTTAATCAGAACAAATATAGAAGAATGATTCTCAGCTTGAATCTTTAAATTTGAAAGGTTTGACCAAGTTTTGACTTTTTTGGTATCTGGAATTTGGATTTTTATGATTTGGTTAGCCCCGTGAGGTGATTTTGGACTTGGGGGTGCCTCCGAAATGTGATTTGGAGATCTGTGGTAGAATTAGGCTTGAATTGGCAAAATTGGAAATTTGGCATTTCTCAGTCGGTAGTGAAAATTTTGATATCGGGGTCGGAATAGAATTCCGGAAGTTGGAGTAGGTTATAGTGTCATTTGTAATGTGTATGCAAAATTTCAGGTCATTCGGACGAGGTTTGATAGGATTCGGCGTTGTTTGTGGAATTTGGAAATTTAGATGTTCTTAAGCTTGAATTCGAGGGTAATTTGGTTCTTTGATGTTTTTTGGAGTGATTTGAAGGTTCGAATAAGTTTTAATGATTTTATGGGATGTGTTGGCATGTTTCATTGAGGTCCCGAGGGCCTCGGGTGAGTTTCGGGTGGTTAACGAATCATTTTTGGCCTTGGTGAGATAGTTGATCTACTGCTGTATTTTGTTTCTGGTTTCCTCTTATGCATTCACAAGAGGGGCCTCGTGTTCGTGAAGAGTGTTTTCTGAGATGGTGAATTTTTGTTCTTCGTGTTCGTGAAGGAGAGGACGCGAACATGAAGGGTAGGGCAGTGTGTGTATCACGAATGCGTGAGTGGTGCCGCGTTCGCGAAGAGGAGTGAGGCAGTTGGAGACCTTAGGTCCCTGGTTTACGCATTCACGAGTTGGGGGTCATGTTCGCGAAGGTTTGAGCAGGAAAAGTATCGCATTCGCGAAGAGTAAAGCGGAGAGGCAGTCTGATTCGTCTACGCGAACGCAAGAGGACAGTCGTGTTCGCGAAGAAGGAAATTTGTGCAGGCTGTGTTAAATTAAAAAAGGCGGGTTTGAGTCCATAGTTTCAAAATTCATTAAAGAGCTCGGGAGAAGGCGATTTTGGAGGGATTTTCAGAGGAATGATTGGAGAAAGTGTTCTTCACTCAAATTTGGTTAAATTCCATGATTGTGTCTTGATTTTTATCATTTAATTTGGGAATTTGGAGTGAAAATTAAGGGAAATGAAAGAAATTTTGGAGAGTGGATTTTAGGGATTTGGATAACCATTATACGTCGGATTTTGGTGAATTTGATATGGGTAGATTCGTGACCGAATGGGCTTTCTAGTTTTGTGATTTTTATCAGATTCTGAGACGTGGTCCCGGGGGCCGGGTTTGAGCAAATTCGGTTTTTTTTATATCTAATTTGATAATTTTCTTATGGGTTTCATTCCTTTAGCATATATTAATGATAATATACTGATTTTGGTTAGATTTGGAGCATTTGGAGGCCGAATCGGGAGGCAAGGGCATCGCAGATTAGAGTTTTGTCTTGGTTTGAGGTAAGTAACGCTTCCAAACTTGGTTCTGAGGGTTCGAAACCCCGAAATTTGTGCTATATGATTTGTATTGAGGTGACACAAGTGCCAAGTGACGGTCGAGTGGGCATGCACTGTAAGAACTGTGGCCTGGTTCATTCCACGACATCACTTAGTAACTCTTTCTTATTGATATCTATGTTGTGATTATATGGTTAAGGAAATGAACTGTAAATCATGCTAATTATCATCTTAGGGCTTCATGCCAATACTATTGAGTCCCGAGTGGTAGTTTCTTCCTGTCATCTCATTAGTTCCATTGATATTCTATACTCAGTCATGTTTATGCATTTCATATCACATCTCAGTCTCAGCTGTTATGGATTTGCACATCATATCATTGTTCCGGGCTAGTTTTCATGGCACTGTGAGCCCTTGGGAGAGACTGGAGAGTGATTTTTGAGTGAGGACGAGAGCCTGATTATGAGTGGCAATTATGGGTCGGGCTGCATGCCGCAGCGAATTATTAATTATGCCTTCGTTGGCTTGTTATAATGCTTGGGCTGAAAGGAGCCCCTTCGGAGTCTATACACCCCTAGTGAGCGCAGATGATGTTATTTAGGGATGGATTTGTCCCAAGTATTGGTATGGAGATGGATCTTCTCTATGAGGCTAGATTGGCCTGTTCCTCGGTACTAGAGACTGATGGTTTTTCATGTGCATATGTTCGAGGATGGATCTTCCATGGGCCTTGTGAGCCACATACAGTACCGACTGGTTCTGAGGTTGTTGTTATTATTATTATTACTATTATTATTATTATTATTATTTTTATTATTATTAATATTATTATCTGGAGATGGATATTCTCCAGAGGCTGGACTGTCCTTCCTCAGTACTTAGTGACTGCTGTTAGAGATGTATATATTCCGGGATGAATTTTTCCTGAGCCGTATGAGCCATATACAGTACTGAGTGGATGAGCATTTGATATTGTGGGCACATGAGCCACTCAGCATGGTGCATTTCATACAGCATGTGCATTTGGCATGTAGATGTAGCAGAGTTATAATTCTTTACCTTGTTCATACCTGCTCTGTTTTACTGTTCGAGCTGTTTATTTAATTGAAAGCATGCCTACGGTTCTGTATGTTATTTCTGTTACCTCTGATGAGGTTGAGTTCGTTACTACCTATTAATCCAAAGGTTGGACTTATTACTTACTGAGTTGGTATACTCACGTTACCCCCTGCACCTTGTGTGTAGATGCAGGTACTTTTGGCCCCAGTGGCAGTCGCTGATTGTGGTTGCAGGTTGTGGAGTTTGTTGAGGTATCTGCATGGCGTTCGCAGACCTTTGCTCTCCTTCTCATTTTCAGTTGTAGTAAAAATTCCCATTTATACACTTTAATAGACTATGTATTCACCTTAGACGCTCATGTACTCCGAGACACCTTGGTTTTGGGATGCTTTTATCGTAATATGAATCTTGATTTTATGTCTTAAACAATTTATTTAAAATGATAAAAGTTTTTCCGCAAATGATTTGGTTTTAGTATTGTGGTTTTGGGTTGCGTTGAGTTGAGACTGGCCTAGTTCCACGATAGGCGCCATCACGAATGGATGAGTTTTGGGTCGTGACAACTTAATTATGCCTTATAAAAGAATTAAGCGGTAGCTGCAAATATAATGCGGTCTAAGTCGGGAGTTGAATTCAACAGAGAATTAAGATTTTACTATAACTATTAAGTATCACTAAGAAGACAAACTCGAATAATTTCTAAGTTGTAAATATCAATATTCTTACGTCTAACTAATTAATTAACAAATTAAAATAGTAAATTAATAACTAAGGATACTAAGGGTTGGAAATAAGATTAAGGAGAAGTCTAGAGTTATGATTTCCCCAATTATCAGAATTCTCACCTTTAAGTTTCCTATATTTTTGCCTAAGTATCCTCTACCGATCGTGAGTACTTTGGGTGTCGTAATTCTCTTCCGAGAAAATATCACAATTTACTAGACGTATTCTTCCAAACTACGCTAGCTGGCACTAGTTCACCGCTCATCAAGATCGCACCAAGATTTCGTTATTCCTAACCCCACTTCACTACTAGAAGTTTGGCAAAAACCGATCGCAGTCGACTGACCAATTTTGGTCGGTCAAAAAATCGGCCAATAAATTGACCAAAGTCAGTCGGTTTTTCAAAATTTTTTTACGAATCCGACCAACTTTGGTCGAATTTTCTTTGGCGCAAAAATGTGGGAAACTATTTTTGACTCCCGCTAAATTTATTTTTCAAGAAAACCGACCAACTTTGGTCGATGTTTCATTTAAAATAAATAAGAATTAATATTAAAAACCCGTCCAACATCGGTCGGTTAATTTGGCTGATCATTTTAAAAAATCAATTGAATTCAATCAATAATTTTATTTTTTAATAAAACCTACTGACATTGGTCGGTTATTTTTGTGCGAAAATACAATTAAAGAGTATAATAAACTAAAAGGCAGTCTTAAAATAAAATGCACCAATGATCTAGTGGTAAAATAGTATCCTGCCACAATCAGGGGCAGATTTAGGGGGGCGGAAGGGGGTTCACCGGAACCCCATTCGCCAAAATATTACACTGTATATATAAGGTAAAATCTATTTATTATCTCCATATAGTATATTTTGAATCCCCTTGACACATCCCAAAAGTATGGGAGAAATTCAAAAATAGCCAGATTTACAAGTGGTCATTAAAAAATAGTCATAGTTTCAAATGTAATCGAAATTTAGCCACTTTTCATATAAAGATAAATTTGAACGAAAACACTGTTCAAAATCTGGAAAATACTCTAGAATAATGTACTGGAGTTCCAGTATAATATACTGGAATTCAAGTATATTATACTGGAGTTCTAGTATAAAATACTGGACTTCCAGCATATACCGGAGTTCCAGTATAATATATCGGAGTTCCAGTATAATATACCTATCCAGCATAATATGCTAGAAGTTCATACACAGGTGCTCCAATCTCCAATATATTATGATGGAACGTTCCATATGTTGGAGTTCCAGCATAATATGCTGGAAGTTCATATACAAATGCACCGATCTCCAGTATATTATGTTGGAACATTTTGTGTTGCAGCAAATAGTATCTATTTTTCAATGACTTTGCAAACGCTTGATATTTTTGAATGACCAGTCTGAAAACTAGCTAGCCTGTGCTATTTTTACCAAAAGCATAGCTTAGTGGTCAATGGGGTTCAAAACCTTTGTGAGGTCATTGGTTCTACTCCCACTAGCTATATTTTCTTTTAATTTTTTAACTTTTGTCTTTTTTTGAAGCCCCTTGGCTGAATCTTGCCTCCACTACTGGCCATAGTACAGACTTAGGGTTGATTCCCAGATGGTGTATTTTTTTAATTACATAACTAAAATACTGGCCGAATTTGGTCAGAAAAATTTGTCGGTTTTTTTGACAATTTCATTTTTGAATTTAGTTGACCGACCAATTTCCGACCAACTTTGTTCGGTATGCCTTTCCAACCTTTAAAATACCGACCACACGTTTATGGTGCATTTTGAACGGTTATTGGCCATTACCGACCTACTTTGGTCGGCTTTTTTGGACATTTTTTCCTGAATTTGTAGTAGTGCCTTTAAACCCTCTGTATAGATTCATTACATATATTAGAAGTGATGTTGTTCAATAATTACTAAAATATATATCCTTTTCCAAGAAATACACACGAAACAAGCACAGTCAATTGAATCCCCTTCAAATAACTAAGATAATCACATAGTTGAACAAGTAGAGAAAATTCAAGGACAAAATCATATTAAACGCAAATAGAAAATTATTCTCCAAATATTCCATTAAACCATAGATAAAAGAGTTTAGCTTCACATGACCATACTAACAATCATGATAATAATCAAAAGCATTAAACTACAGATTAAGGAAGAACAGAGAGAAAACTCTTGTGATTCGTTGCTTCTAAGTGTTCCCGTAGTCTAATTTTCCTCTCCAATAGTGTCTTCCCCCTAAAAAATAGGTTTAAAACCCCTTTTATACATGTTGGGGGGAGTGTAGGGTTGAAACTACCAAGTCCTAGCTGAATTAGGATGAAATCCGCCTTTGGGAGTCCCGCTTTGCATCTGGCGCGAACCTGGACACCAAACTTTTTCCACTTTTGTGCTCTGATGCCCTTGGCATTTTGGTTGGTGCATGGCGCGAACCTGGGCACCGAAGTCATACTTTCTCCAAATTCTTTCGTTTTTACTTCAATTTGCATGCAAGCTTTTCAAATCACTTACAATTCGCTCCTACTCATACTCCTACTCCTACTCTTATAAATACCACTATTAAGCTCGAGTCATAAATATTCACACCAAAGTTAACAAGATCGAGGCATAATGAAAGGCAAATTACATGTAAAACCATGTATTTTTAGCCTAACGTCAGTATGCACAAGCCTATAGGATTAATACGTTGTTCTATCTTCGTCTTCGCACATCTGGAATTAGTATGTCTCGAAGATGTCTTGAACAAAACATCCATTTGTGTGATTATGTTGTTCAAGAACTTTTTTTAAAGTAAAATCGTTACTTAAATAGTTTATAATGTTACACCTCATGTTTTCGTACGTGAGAGTATTCGTAAGTCAATTGATGTAAGCTCATAAATAAGATCAACTTTGAAATTACATAAAGTAAGTTAATCATGTTACAATGGAGGTTATAAATATTTAAGATCATGAATACCATGTACCAAGAGTGTTTGAAGGCTTGAATCTATTTGACTTGAAGAAAATAAGTTTCGTCAAAAGTCGACAAGTTGGGAATGTTATAACATGTACTTTTGGGGTGAGACTAGTGTGCATAACCTTATAAGGAGATTATGTTATGAGTTATTTTAGTCGTATGATACTCGTGTGTCATGTTTTGAAGTCAAGCGAGTTGTGAAACAAAATTTGAAAAAGGTCATCACAAGTTACATTCATAAATATGGTGAAACTTAGGTCAAATGTATCTGAGCATGTCTCCCAATGTACTTTGAATTATGGGATGATCTACCTACCAAATTGAAGATCTACGAGGCTAGTTTTCAGTGGATTAAATCATTCATTGATACAATATTTGAGTAGAGAGATTCACATTTTTGCGAGACTGCACAGAATGGTAGGTGACAAGTAGGTGCATCACCTACTTGCCAAAAGGAGAGGCCACAATTAAAAGCCCTAAAGTCGGCCAAGGGGGATGTTTTATGGACATATTAACTCATTTCATTCAGTTATTTCTTAGATCAAAAATCAGATTGAAACCCTGCACCTCCTCCCCAACAATCCCACACAAACCCTAGGTTATTTCGGAAATTACGATGTGATTCTAGTGCCGAAAACCCCGGACGGCTTGCTAGTTTCTCTTTCTCCTTCATGTAGCTGCGCTGGGGGATTGATTTTTGATGGAGAAGGACTAGGTTTCATGGTTCTACTCAGTCCAGGGTAAGTTTATGCTTCTCCTTCCATTATCTATGCTTGTACGAGTTGTAACTCGACCGTAAAGACTAGACCTAGAGAGTTTCGAATGAGCAGTATGCTGTTTGTTGTTGCATCACTGTTGGCTGGTTGTGAACTTATTTGTAAGTTGAATTGATGACTTGTTTATAGTATAAGAGTCTTAATTATGTACTGCTGGTTGTGTTGCTCAATTTGAAAGAAAAGACAAGTTGAAATATATTTTAGTAAATCGAAAAATCAGTTTTGAGTTGTTAAATTGTGGGACTATTTTGTGGATTGTTTCATGTTACTGTTAAGTTGTCAATTTTGCTACTGTTTTTATGGAGTTTGGGAGGATAAAGAGTGTGGAGAAATACCACATAATGGCAGAGTGGTTGGCTGGTCGTTCGTCGTTACATTTTTTAGGTTGTTGGACACTACTTTGGTTGTCGTTTTATGTATGAAGTGATTAGGGTGTTTAGGCTATTTTTGTGGTATATTATGATGGAGATAAGGTTGGAACATGATGCATACATTTTGTTATTGTTGTGTTCTTGCTGTTTTTGGTATATGATATTGGAGGAGGGCCTTGTATAGGAGATATGCTGCCAAATTTACGTAAGCAAGCTACTAGTTTAAGTTACGGACTTAGCCTTTACTCAGCATTGATTTTGAATCGCCTTATGCTGTGGTAGATTGATTTGAGTTTTTTGAAGAATAAAATCGAAGGTATTAAGCACTCAACAGAGTTAAGGTATGTTAAGGAAAAACCTTTCTTTCATTTTGGTATGATCCAGTAACTGCATATATTTGATAACGATACATAATGAGAAGTTCATATTCTTGAATTTATGTACATTTTCCTAGTCTCATACGTTACATCATTCTCCCTTATCGAGACTTCATATTCAATTTAGTATTGTCTTCTTTCAGCCAAGAGAGTACAGAGTCTATATATATAGTATTGTAGTATTTTCACTACCATCGAGCTATAATCGATGGACAGGACCCTATGGGATAACCTCTGATCAGATGGTGAGTTATATACCGAGCCTACTATGACCGAGCGCCTATGAGCGAGCCCAGAATGGCCGAGATATAGAGCCTAGTATGGCCGAGCGCCTATGAGCGAGCCTACTATGGCAGAGCAGTTACACATACCGAGCCTTAAAGGGCCGGACAGCTATTTTACATATTATATTGAGAGAGTTGAGTCAGTATCAGCAGGTAAGCATATCTTCAAATTATCTTTGACTCCCAGTTACTTTTAGTAATTATATTATGAGTTCATTTTCAGATTTCAGTTATTCAGTTGCCTTGCATAATCGGTACATTATTTTGTACTGACGCTCCTTTTGCCGGGGATGCTGCATTTCATGCCTGTAGGTCCTGATAGACAGATGGATAGACATTCCCAATAGACGGAGCCAAACATCAGATTTGTTGGTAAGCTCCACTTCCTCGGAGTTACCAAGTCTAGACCCTAGAGTCCATTTTATATATACAGGTTTGATGGGTAGGTCGATGCCCTGTCCCGACCATGGTACAGTTTAGTTATCTCTAGAGGCTTGTAGATAGGTCCTATATATTTTGTATATCAGTAGATGTTCATGGAGGCTTTGTCAGCCTGCATATATATATATATATATATATATATATATATATATATATATATATATATATATATATATATATATATATATATATATATATATATATATGAGATTTTGGGTATGTTTACCCCACATATGAGAGAGACATTATTTTCAGACGATTCAAAATATGGCCTCATCGGCTTAATTTGAGGGTTACCCCTCCAGAGTCCACAGTTACAAAGTGGTACGCTCAGGTCGAGTACAACACCGGGTGTCGGCCATGCCTCTTCAAGTTTAGGGCGTGACATATAAGTCTTTGGAAACTTTTTTTGGTAATTAAAGATTTTATTTACCAAGTATAAGTATTTACATTCTATCAGAATCTAAGACTATCTTTCTATCAAAACTTCTGCTGGACATGAAGCCCCAGCTAGGAGATTTCTAGCCTTACTACAGTTCCTCTCCTACTGCTTTTTCAACCTAGACTCTATCTAGGTACCAATTCAGAACATTCAAGTATCTATCTAGCCTCGGAAACATCTTGGCTCTAATATGTATTTCTTGATGATTATTCTGAGAATATCATTTGCAGTATTTCTCTTCTTCTGGAAGATGACATTGTTCCTTTCTTTCCAAATGTGATAAACTGCTGCTGCTAGTACCATTCTGCATATTGCTGCTCATCCACTCTTCCTTTTGGACACCCTTTCAATCCACTTTAGTTCTTCCTGTTAATCTTTCTCTTAATGCCCTGCTAGTGTAAAAGATTCTTCCATATAGTTCCTGGCATTTCACAACCAAAAAATAAGTGTTGTATAATTCATTTTCACTTTGACAAAGTAAGCATGTTTTGTCTTCTATGATCCCCCATTTTACTAGCCTTTCTTTTGTAGCTAACCTATCTTGTATTGCCAACCTTAGTATGAATATCCACTTTGAAAGTCTTGCAAACTATTCTCCTCCATGACACCTTCTGAAATTCCCCTTGCATACATGTGCTTCACAAAGAACTTCTCTATCTTGTTCACCTCCTTTTCTATATATCCAACATCCTCAAAATGTCTTTTTGCCTAGAATATCTTTTGAATAACCCACGATGCACTTTTTGGTTCTATGTTCCATACAGTGTTCCCCTTTATGTAATATGCATGTATTCACTGGACCCTTTTCCTTCTTTGTACAAATGTTCCATAAGATGTTCCACGATGCACTCTTTGGTTTTCGTCATCTTTGGAAACTTTGAACAGCTTCTACAGAGATAAGTCTATAGCATGTAGTGCTTATAAAAGCCTGGTTGAGGCACGCTTAAACAATGCACCATAGACTAGTCAATTCGCCTCGCCTAAGTGGCGCTTTAGTGCAAACATCAAGGCATGTGCCTCAGTGGCAATGC
>MU762492.1:9716-52014 GCA_026770625.1 Nicotiana glauca
TGCCAGGAGGCAATTTATATACATTATTCCCGTTATTTAGTTTTGATTATAAATTTTCTGCAAATGATATTACTTCTGCAAGGTGTTAGGCTTACCTGGTCGCGAAGACTAGGTGTCGTCATGACGTGTTCACAATTGGTGAACTAGGGTCATGACACCTCCAAAATATGGATAGTGTGTTCGGACTGCCCGTCTGTCGGAGGGTGGAACGTTGTGCTCCACTTATCCCGTGTACCCAACTCACGTTGAACTGCTCTCCAGAAATGTGAGGTGAACTGCGTACCTTGGTCCGAAATGATGGGGATGGGAACACCATGAAGACAAACAATCTCCCAAATATAATCTCAGCTAACTTCTCAGAAGAATAGGAGACTGACCCAATAATGAAATGTACTGACTTGGTCAGCCTATCAACAATAACCCACACTACATTGAATTTTCTTTAAGTCCATGAGAGTCCAACAATGAAATCCATAGTGATATGCTCCTACTTCAACTCAGGGATCTAAATCTTGTAGAACATACCACCAAGTCTCCGATGCTTGTACTTAACCTGGTGACAATTCAAATACCTAGCCACATATGCAACAATGTCCTTCTTCATTATCCTCCACCAATAATGCTGCCACAAATCCTGATACATCTTGGCGATGCCCAGATAAATAGACTACCTGGAACTATGGGATTTCTCTAAAATCAACTCCCAGAGCCCATTCATATTAGGCACACAAACTCGACCCTGCAGCCTCAAAATTCCATCATCTCCTGGTGTAACCTGCTTGGCACCTCTGTGGTGCACCGTGTCTCTAAGGACACACAAATGAGGATCATTATACAGCCGATCTCGGATACGCTCCACTAAAGAAGAACAAGCAACTATGCAAACTAATACACAACTGGACTAAGAAACATCCGACCTCACGAACTGATTGGCCAAATCCTAAACATTCAAGGCAAGCAGTCTCTCACTGACCGAAACATACACAAGACTTCCCATACTAGCTGACTCCCTACTCAAACCATCGACTACCACATTGGCCTTTCCCGGATGATATAAGACGGTGACATCATAGTCTTTTAATATCTGCAACCACATTCTGTGCCTTAAAATTAAATCCTTTTTCTTGAACAAGTATTGCAAACTCTTGTGATCCATGAACACCTCACATGCCACGCCATACAGCTAATGCCTCCAAATCTTCAATGCGTGAACAATGGCTGCTAACTCCAAATCATGGATTGAATAGTTCTTCTCATGAATATTCAATTGACACAAAGCATAACCAATGACCTTGCCATCTTGCATCAACACTGTACCAAGTCCAATACGAGATGCATCATAATAGATTGTCCAACCTGTGGGAAAAACCAACACTGGCGCTGTAGTCAAAGTTGTCTTGAGCTTCTGAAAGTTCGCCTCACACTCGTCCGGCCACCTAAACTAGGCACCCTTCTGGGTCAACCTGGTCTTCGGGCTGCAATAGATGAAAATCCCTCCACAAACCAACGATAATAGCGTGCCAAACCCAAGAAACTCCGGATCTCTGTAGTTGATGTGGGTCGAGGGTAGTTCTTGACTACCTCTATCTTCTTTAGATACACCTGAATACCCTCTATTGAAACCACATGACCCAAGAAAGCTACTAACTTAAAGAGAATTCATTCTTTGAAATCTTAACATACAACTGATTATCTGTCAGAGTCTGAAGAACCACTCTTAGATGCTGCTCATGCTCCTCCCGGCTGCGGGAATAAATCAAGATACCGTTAATGAAGACTATCACAAATTAATCCAAGTAAGGCCTGAACATTTGGTTTATCAAATTCATGAAAGTTGTTGGGGAATTTGCCAATCCGAATGACATCATTAAAAACTCATAATGCACGTACCGAGTGCGGAAAGTTGTCTTATGGACATCGGATTTCCTAATCCTCAACTGATGGTAGCCCGATCTCAAATAAATCTTAGAAAACACTTGGGCACCCTAAATATGATCAAACAAATTATCTATCCTCGTCAATGGGTACATATTATTTATTGTGACCTTGTTAAATTGCTAGTAATCTATACACATTCTCATTGATCCGTCCTTCTTCTTGACAAACAACACTGATACACCCCATTGCGAGCCACTAGGCCTAATGAAGCCCTTATCAAGCAAGTCTTACAACAACTCCTTCAACTCAGGCGGGGCCATATGATACGGCGTAACAGAAATGGGTTGTGCGCCGGGGTCCAAATCAATGTAATAGTCAATATCCCTGTCGGGTGACATACCCGCCAAGTCTGAAGGAAATACCTCAGAAAACTCACGAACTACAGGAACAGAATCAATAGAAGGGACCTCGGCACTAGAATCACGAACATATGCCAAATAAGCCAAACACCCCTTCTCGACCTTACGACAAGCTTTCATATATGAGATAACACTACGTCAAGAATGACTAGAAGTCTCTCGCCACTCAAGATGAGGTAGACGCGGTAAGGCTAAGGTCACAGTTTTGGCATGACAAGCCAAGATAGCGTGGTAAGGTTATAACCACTCCACCCCTAGTATGACATCAAAATCAACCATGTCCAACAATAATAAATCTACTCGGGTCTCAAGACCACCAATCACTATCACACAAGAATGATGAACACGATCTACCATAATAGAATCATCCACCAGGGTGGACACATATGTTTTTTCCTATGTATTTTAAATATGCATAAATACCTTCAAAATAGTGTGTGTGCATATATATATATATATAAAAGCATGCACAAGGTTTTTATTATTTTTCCCATAACTTTAAGGGTTTAAATTGCTTTATCCCCCCCCCCTTTTTATACATAAAACCCCAATAAATATTTTCCAAATTATTGTTATGATAATTTACTCATTTAATTTCTATACCATGTAAAAATATGGCTAATATATTTTTCATGCATTTTTACAATTACATTTAGTATTTTTAAGCTAAATTACATATAATTGCAGTGTTAGCCCTTTTAATGTATAATTATATTTCATATGCACAAAATTGGTCCCTATATTTTTAAAATATTAATTATATATTTCAAATCATTTTAGTACCTTGAAAATTTCATTAAATTAAAGTTGTTTATTAAAATTAAAAATAGGAAAAAATTGGATATTTAAATTATAGCCAGATTTGGCTTTCAATTGTAGCCAAAATCGGACCAACTCCCGGACCAACCTTATAATGAAAAAAACCGACTCAATACCCTATTAACCCTTACCCAAACCTGAAACCCACCTCTCTGGTTGAATTCTAACCGTTGATCTCCCAGATCAACGGTCCAAACAAGGCCCTTCATTTTTTAATCCTAACCCCCCCCTACCCCGAACCCTAATCACTCTTTTAATTTTGCCACCCTAAAACTCTCTCATATCCATTCTTCTCTCTCAAACTAACCCTGGACTATGTCAAATGCCTCCTTCTTCGGTCATCTCCAGCGACCTTCTTTCAACCCCAAGCCTCCAATGGTTTTTCATCGCCTTGCTTATCATCTCTAAGGCCCTCAAGGGTCCTAGGCCATGCTGATTTGGATATAGGGTTTATGTTTCTGTTGTTTGAGGCTTCTCTGGCGTGACTTTGGGATAAATCACCCAATATGTGTTATGATTTGTGAAGTTTGCAACAGGTTCTCTCATTTCTATTTGGGTTTCATTTGAAACCCTAACTCCTGTTTGAATATCTTATATCTATGCTTTTTTTAAACGATTTAAGTCTGCTTCATCCTATGATTTGCATTATTCTCAAGCTTCTTCTGAAAAATCCTCAACATTAAACCATTTTACTCCCTTAAAAATTAAAGTTTCTCGAAATTTGTTCTATACTTGTTTTAATCGATTATCATTATGAATAAACATTGTTCCGTACTTGTTTTGACTGATCCTATGTTTTATTGCTTTTTTAACTCGACTATGTTAAAAGCCCTAATTTCTAAGATTTTTTTGCTTTGGTTCTGTGTGTTAGCATGTTTACTTGACTCTTGGTAATCTTCTGTGGTTACTATGCTTCAAATGTGTTTTACTGAATCCTTAGATACTTATGCCACGTTTGTTGACTGTGCTTATTTTTCTTGTTTATATCTTGCTTCTCTCTGTCAATATAACTAACCTTGTCATTTGCTACGTCTATTTGATCTTCTCTATTTATATGTTGAAAATACAGAATCATGACTCCCTCTTGATTGATTATGATTTCCTTAGTTGTTGGTGATTGAAAGGTTTTCTTTTAATGCCCTAAAAGTTTTACCTCGTCCGTTTAAGCTCGCTGATTTTATTACCATATTTTCTATGATACTTTATTTCTATTTGAGTTGTTTCCTTAATTAAGGTTTTATGAATTTAGTACTAATCGACCACTCTATGCTTACTAAACCTTGACCCCTTCCTTATTTAGTCATTCACTGATTTTTCTTCTTGCCTTATATGATACTAAATCTTCCCATTTGATTTTATTCCCTTAACTTAAGGGAGTACTTCCTCTATTGTATAATTGATTGATTCTGAGTTTTTCAATTATTATACTACTATGATTCTTACCTTATTTTACTACCTATTTTCAACGATAAATACCCTCAAGTATTTCATTAACACGAAAGGACTGGTTTTCAAAAACTATTTCTCTTACTAAAATCTCTTCTATCCCTCTCTCTCTCTTGTGCTATTTACTACTATTAGCCGAATAAAAGCCAAGGCTAATCATCTGTGCACTTTGGTTCTTTTATTCTACTTAGTTCTACCTTCACTGGTATGTCCTAGTTTTTATTTAAAGCTCCAACAATAATATGCTTCTCTTATTGTTTCAGTTTCTTTTATTTATAGTTTGCTTTTACTTGTGGTTCTGTTATGGAAGTTGTAGTTAAGTTGCCTTATCAGCATGTTGTTATGTCTCCCCTTCCTTCTGGATTAATGTATCCCTTATGTATGTTTCAAAACATGCTTGTCAATTGTCTTTTATTTCTTGTATGATTACCATCATATGAATCCCCGAATCCTTATAACCCTTTCTATGTGTTTGTATTTCTCTGATTGGTGTGTGATTATGCTAGAGTCAACTATCTCTGAGCATGTCCAAACCAGTCTTAAGATCTTTGATAGGTTGTGCAGCTAAAGTGTCTATGTATCCCCAACCCTTGACCCAGCAAAACTACCGAATTATGTAAACTAGTTGTGTGTGATCTTTTCATAAGGTGTTTAAACTTGTTTATTTCTCCAACCTCTTTTCAAACGACCTTTGTTGCTTTACTAATTGCTTTAAAAACAGACTTTCCAGTATAGTATTTAATAACTCTTATAAACTTGTGTCATGCACTTCCACTTTACTCTTAGTTAATAAGTTTTGCCCCCTTCTATTATGTGTACTTCCTTGGAATTCTCTTGAGATCTATCTGAACTCTGGCATACTGAGGTTGGTCTTTTCACACTGCACTTGTTCAATTCTTAGTTGCTAAGTCTAGGTGTAACCATTGCCCAGGGTCCTTGAGGCCCTTATGGAACTTTGATGCACCTAGACCCTGATTAGTCTATGAATTGAGGCTCACGAGACCATTGGTGGCTTTGAGAAACTTGGGCCTAATGGTAGGCTCCCTATAGAATAGCTTCTTGACTTTTCTATTTTACTTATGTAATTTATTCTTTGGCCTGTAATAATTTGTAAACATATATTTGGGATATTTAGTAAAAAAGGTGGGTAGATATATACTTTATGGGGTAATATGGGTAGAAATCTTACTCTTAGGATCTTAATTTTTAAATCTGCCTACTTTGCGCAATAGAAAACATGCTCACAGGGATTTGCTCTTTTAAATTTGATTGTCTTGCCTAATAGAAATCATTCATATAGGATCTCACTTCTAATTTCGTTTGCATCAAATAGAAATCATGTTCATAAGGTTTTGCATTCTGTCATGTTAGACACCATGTTTATAGGTCCCAAACAATCATACATAAAATTAATTCAGATATAGATTCCATGCCTATATGACTCAACTCTGATTCAGTTCTAATAAGTCTTTATGTATGTTGTTAAAACCAGTAAAACGCCTAGATATCATGTTTATAGGGATCTACACTCGTAATTCTGTCTGGTGATTTAATTCGTCCTTATAAATCAACTTCATCACGCCTAGTTCATTTCTAAAACTGGTCTTATTAAGTCTTAAGCATTTTTTGAAACAAGTTCTTTTAAAATTTCATTAATCTCATTAGATACCATGCGTATAGGTATTAAAGGAGTATATTTCGAAAACATGTTTATCTCTACATTAATATAGACATAGTATGTTGCATATAGGCAAGCCTTAAGGCATTTTCAAAACTTTACTCCCATGAAGCTCTTTTTGTCATTTAACGTTTATGAGTCTGATAATTTTAAAAAAAGAGTCCCTAGGAAACTTCTAGGTTATAACTTCTGGGTATAAAGGTTTGGTCTGTTTTCACACAGTCACTTAGAGATCCTGCTTTAGGACTTTGATTAATAAAGACCTTAATTGTGTTCGAGTCGCGCTGCTTGTATGTTTACTTGAGGAGGAATATTGAGCCTTTATCTACTCCTTCCTATTCTTTCTTTCTCAAAGTCTTAATTTTTTTGCTTGTCGTCTTACAATTTTCACCTTTAAAAGCCTTAGGGGTTTGTCTAGAACTACCTATAGGTAGAGGTCCTAACTGCCTTCGGGGACCACTAAGAATGGACGGGTAGCAGCACACAGTAGGAATCTGTGACAAACACTCGCTTTGCCTAACCAATAAGGGATGGGAAGGGTAGATATGGATATGATGATCGTGCGCTAATTTCATGCGTAGCCCCTTTTCAAGGAGTGATTATTAGGCATTGTACTGATGTGATCCTATAGGCTAACCAACCTAGGACCTCCCTCTCCCTAAATCCTCTTTGATTGAAACTTTATCTTCCTTTTTTTACAAATTGTTTAAATTCTTATTTTATACAATGCCCAACATGCTTTGCTTGCCATTATTTGCTTCAATTGTTAATTTATGGACTAATTTGTGAATATAAGTTTGCCCGGAACCTATAGTTGATGACCAAGAGGGGTGCCTAACACCTTCCCCTCAAGGTTACTTCGAGCCCTTAACCTAATCTCTAGTAATGCAAACCAACCCAATAGTTAATTTCTCTAGGTGCCCTAACGCATCATAATTTGTTAGGTGGAGACTCTTCCAAACACCCAATTCCAAGGAAATGAGTCATTACACCCTGTGAATGTCAAAACTTGGAATTTTCCCTGCGAGTAGGGGAAAAAAAGAAGGTGCGATAGATGAGGGAACCAACACTATTGCAGAAACAATTACAATACTGGAAATAATGAGATACTGTGTGGAAAATGACTATGTACTAATTGAAGTTCATACAGATTCAATGCTACTCATGAAGGTATTAAATGATGAGTGGATTGTTCCATGGAGTATTGCAGAAACAGTAGACGAGATCAAGGGGTTGATGAATAGGTGCAATGTAACAGTATCACGCACACTCAGCGAAGGTAACAGACTGGCATATCACTTGGCTAATTTTGGTCTGGATCATGTAACCATTAAAGCAAATAGTTTTTGGGAATTGGACAGTCAAGGAAGAAAGGTAGTGAATGATGATAAATCCAAATGTCATTACCTTCGAGTGAAAGTTGTAAGAAATTAAACACAAAGGGAGCAACAAGGTAGATGGAATTAAAGGGGGAGGACCGCAGAGGATAACAATAAGTAATAGAGGAAACAACAGCAAATGCAAAGAACAAATGCTGAAGGAGGAGTTTTTTTTCTAACCAAGTGTTCTTTTTTGCAGGTACTGATACCAAAATAGCTTTTGTTTGTTATTATGCACGTTCAAGGTGCTGGATTACAAGGAACGCTTGTTTGGACAGTGATTCAAGGATCAACACACATGTCACACGTGGCATTAAAGCTATGGAACATCTTTTGCTATTTCTTGAAGCACGTTCAAGATGCTGGATTACAAGGAAAGCACAAGGCATGGACATGGGATTGGAGTTTGTATTAATTTGTCAAAAGCATGGGGCACGCTTGTCTCACTTTGAGGTGCTGATACTGCATATTTGAACAAGAATGGGCCATGTTGCTTTTGGCTTTGAAAATGAGCATGTGCTCAAAATGTTTGTGACAGGGAGATTTCAATGCACGCATGCTTCGACGAGTTCAATGCACGCATTCTTTTGGATGTTGTTTGTCCTAGAATATATGCACGAGCATATGGATTTAAAAAAGGGAAACATTGGATAATGGGGAAAACTTTGGGTATATCAACAAGCCATGTGCATGAGGTTCTGTTACATGACCCAAGTTATTGAGATTGGGAAGCATGAGAGTTTCATTGAAAATGTTACAAGGGGAACAAAATGCTCCACAACAACAAGACCATTTGCACGCCTGTTAAAGTGGAATCTGCAGAATTCAAGAAAATTGAATTTTGGAGTTTTGGCACGTTGCTGGAGAGTATGCATGCATCCAGCAAGAAGGCATGCGCATGGGCTTTATTTCAAGACAACCAAAAGCTGGGGTATGTTTTTTATTGGGAATGCTTTGGACATTTAAAATTCCAAGGGAGTGGGCATGGACTTCATGAGAAAAGCTGGAAGCATTCTTTATTGGATATGTAACAGACGCATCAAAAGCTGATGCAAGAGGATGCACGCACGTTTCTTTTGGAGAAGGTGGGATTTCTAGGAGAAAGATGTACTTTAAACAAATGACATCAAAGCTCTAATGCAAGTTTGGAGTTCCAATATTAAAAAGCAATGGACAAAATAGCTCCCAACTGTATAGTCAAGGCATGGCTGCATTTTTTAAATGCACGCATAATGCAGACATGCAAGCATGGTTTCGACAAAATATGGACATTCCAACAGGGATGCACGCATGTTTTCACATGGAATTTACAATATGGAAATGTCAGGCGCAGATACACATGCTCTCGATACAAACAGCTGGAGATTCTACTGGATTTGTGTGCATTTTATGCAAATAAATGGGATCAAGACCTAGGAATGTCAATACATAAGGATACATTATTGTACTCATGCCTTACCATTTAATACGACTTCTATGGGTGGTATTAGCACTATGTGCTCATTCCCTTTAAGAAGGAACGATGTAAACACAAGCATGACATGACTTATGTGGAAAAACCTTTTCGAATCTGGGTAAGATGGGGCGAAATTAACATAGGAATCTAGTGGACTCACACTTACACTGGGTCTTAACAATATGGGTACTATGGCAATTACAGGGATACAATAGACATTTGGAGTGAGACTATAAGGCACAACTACTTCAGGCATTGTTACAAATAGCTAAAGATGACTATGCGGAACAAAACTCCAATTTTAACATCATTATGCAAAGATAGTTTTATATTTCAATGATTATACTAGATCAAATGTGATATCAAAGTTGAGTTTCATGCTCAATTTTGATAATAGGTATCATGTGTTAATCAACATTTAATTTCCTTTATTATGTTAGGCCACCGGACAACTTACTATTGTAATTTTGTTATATATATATATATATATATATATATATATATATATATATATAAAAACTAGCCCTAGGCGATTGCCTAGAGGATTACCAAAAAAAAAGATTCTGCTGGGGATAATTAGGTTCTTACCAAAACAAACTTATGCTCTTATGAATTAGTCCAAGCATGCTTTATCCCGTACCCTCTTCCCCTTACTTTAATTTTACTTTCTGTTTTCTTTTAAAGCACTTATGGTTTTTTATTCTTGAAACTGGCTTGTCTTATTGTTTCCTTTTCCGGTAACTGTCTTTCAATTGTTAAATATTATATTTATTTTTACTTACGTGAAAATACTTGGCTACATGTTATTAACTGCTGCATAAATCATGCTCCACATCATATTCCACTCGTGCATATCAAATCCCATAGCAACGATTTAATAAGTGGTTGCGCTCCTCCTACTTAGTAACCTTAAATTCTAAAAGGCTTATTTACGGTAAAACTGGTCGATCAACAATGCAATCGATGGTTCCGTGCCTTCCCCCTCGAGTTGTCCGCTCGAGGGTACCGGTCTAAAACCCAATAAAAAACTTACTCTGGTCAAAGTGTGCATGCATCATAGTCAAACCTAGTCGCTGTCACACCTCCTTTTTTACACACCTATCTCGAAGGATAAATGTATAAAGGAGTTTTTCCATTTAAAGTGACATTATTCGATATTTGGATTTTTTTTAGAGTCGCCACTTGGGGTAGGATTGGTTTTTGGTGTCCCAAGTCACCGGTTTAATTTAATCCCAAATCAAGGAAAATTGTCGACTTCCCAATTGGAGTCTGCGAACCAGAAATTCTATTGACCCGAGGGAAGGTGTTAGGCACCCCCGGATCCCGTGGTTCTAGCACGGTCGCTTAAATTATTATAAATGGCCAAAAATCTAATTTTTACATGCTCCAACCTACAGTGCAATTTTATAATTTTTTTACCGCTTTTAACTATTTTTACGAAAGTGAACGTCGTTTAAAAATGTATTTTCGGATCACGTCACATGAAATGCACCCGGATCCTCGACACTTTCTTATCCAACGTTTTTGGATTTGGATTTAGGTTGCATTAAATGCACACCCATATTTATGAAGGTAAAATTATTAAATAACGCGCCTAAAGCAACTAACGCGTTGTTAACTTTGGGGAAGGCCGTGATATCCGATAAACGGTCCGTCCTGAATATCTAAGTATTTTTAATTAAGTAGTTAATGAGGGCCCCGCAATTGTGTGTTTGATTTGGCGAGGCTCGTCTTATTTTATTATTAAAAGGCCAACCTAAAGTAAACTAAAATTTTCTATTTATTTGTCTCTAAAAGGCCAATTAATTCACAAATATAAATTCGGGCCTCGAATTCAAGTCCGAATTCAAACAAAAGGGAAGATCCTTTTAGCTTGAACCCACTACCTAATTCAAAATCCAAATTTACGTTTGTAAATTAACCCCCACCTTCCTAATATACGTTAAAGGATTTCTGATTTCGGTATTTTTTGGGCCTTCAAACTTGGCCCCATATAGGCAGACGGAAGTATAGCTATTGAAGGAGCCTATCCTTGGGCTTCTTGTTAAGACGCCAGGCCCAATTATCGTTTGGCAATAAGGGCTTGGTTGTCTGGCCTCATCACTGATCATCATTAGTTTGTAAAGCAAACCTATCATTTTTACTTAATCTGATCCACCTGAACCTTAAGCAACGGTTAATTCGAAATTACACCTGAATTTCTAGCTACAAATGGACTTCTATGAATTGCAATTTAAACAAGTATGCTATGAACCAAGTTAAGTAGTACATTATAACACAGGAGGCTAAACTATAAGTTCAAATCAAACGAAAACGTGAACTAGCGTGAGAGTTTAATATCCATGCAATCCTAAACTAATACTATGAGAAAACACATTTACACAACCCTACAAGGTTCCATAATCTACTCAATTGCAAAGCTATATTGACCTAATAGAATAGCAGAATATTCATGCAATTAGAAGGTCCAGCTAATTAATTACAAAACCCATAATCTAATCAATTGCAAAGCTATATTGACCTAATAGAATGACAGAATATTCATGCAATTACAAGGTCCGGCAGTCTAATTAATTACAAAACCCATACATTGTGCTAATAAGCAAAACAACAGTAACGACAAAATCATTATTGAAAGGTAGATTCTATTTCATCTTTCAACTCGATGTTCACATGGCCTCAAGTCGGGATATGTACCTGGAAATTGAACAAAAGAAGAGATCGTGAAGGTCAGCTAGGCAATAGCACAACAGCATTAACTTCAGCACACAACAACAGTAATTTTTTATCTTTTAACACAATTCAGAAATGATCAACAGCCCACAGATGAGTTCAATAGCTAACAGCTTCAGGAATGCTTTCGAAAATCAACTTTAGCACCCAAATTTGCTTGAACTAGAGTCTAAGATATCTTATAACCTCGCTGGCACAGATTCAATTGAAATTCACTCTAACATGCCCCAATTTTAGCTCAAATACATCATAAAATACCTTAAAATGCTTTTAGGATTCAGATCTAAAGCAGAAATGAAGAACACTAAAGCTGAATCTAAAGATTGGCAGAACTAAGTAATGAAACAGTAAATATTTTTGATTTTCTTCTACTGATTTTCTATTGTTTTTGGATTTTTTAGGGTTTAAATTTTAAAATCAGATCTGAAAGTTAAAGAAAAGCTTTTAAGGGGGAAATTTTGAGGCTAAAAACTTGTTGAAATTTTCAGGGGGTTTCTAACTTTTTGAATTTTCAGGGGGGGGTCCAAAACTTATTAAACAAGGCAGGTTGATGCCTTTTATAGGCAAAATTAGGGTCCTCAATCAGATTTTCATTTTTCTTTCTAATCCCTATTTATTTTCAGTTTTGGTCCTTCAGTTTTTAACTTGTATTGCAAGTAATGCCTTAAACTTCATGAAATGTATACTTAAGTCCTATTTTGGAATCTCCTAGAAGATTCTATCATGTTCCTATTCCCTTTAAATCCCTAAACTACCCTTGCCTGATTTCTAAAATTACCAATTCTAATAAACCTACCATTTTTCCATGCCTAAACTACCCCTAAAACCCCCTGAAATTACCAACCAGACCCAACCCTGTCAATTAAACCCCAAATCTTTATCCTAGTTAAGGCTAGCTATGGTTAACTAATCTTAATTCAGCTATAACCAATTAACTATTAGCAAAGTAAGAAATTATTAAAATACTAAAAACTAAAAACTAAAATCAGTGAAACAAAACATATATTTAAACAGGTTTGAAACAAAACTAACACTAATTATCACAAAACAGGATTTAGATAAAACAAAATTCATCAGAAGCAATCACCAAAACAAAATTAATCAAAACATTAATGAATTTTAAAAACAGAATAAAACATGAATTAAACTAGAACCTATAATTAAACTATCACAGAATCCAAAATTAAAAAATAAACGAAACTAATCTATTCAGTCAATTTAGACTAATTATCAAATCAGAATAAAGGATAAAAGAGCAAAAAATAAAAAGGAATCAATCATAAAAGAAGAAAAGAAAAAATAAAAAATAAAAAACTCACTGATTGAATTTAGGGTTCTGCCATTTTTGTTAATTCCTAAGCTCGAGATTTGAGTGCTTCCGATGATGGATTCGTAGTGAGGACAAGTAAGGAAGTCATCTTGGCCCAGTCTTGATGAATTTCGGAATTATTAATTTGTAGACTGGCTCTTTGAATTGAGATTCGAGGGGCTTTGGAGTTATTTGAAAGAAACCACCGTGGGATTTGGGATGGGGAAGGACTGATGGTCATTTAGTATCGATTTGGTGGGAAAAAAAGGTCGGCGCCGCCGCATGCGGTGGTGGCAGCGCTAGGGTTTCGGTTATTTGGAGAGTTTGGGTGAGGTTTAGAAGAAACCATGGTTGGATTCGGAGTGGAGAGACGGAGATGGGGCTATGGTGAAAATTTGGGAGCTATTGGAGGTTGGCCGGCGGCGGCGATAAGGCGGAGTAGGGCGGAGACAGGGTTGCCGGCGTTACAGGGAAACGGGGTGGGAGTGTACGAGGAAGAGACTTTTGTCATTAGGGTTTTGATATATATTTGGACACTTATATTATTTACCAAGATTGAATATGATCCGTTGGATCAGAGGTAATCAACGGCTATGACCAATTGGCAAGAAACGGGGTCGTTTTGGGAATAAATGGACCGGGTGAGGATGGTTTAAGATTCGGCCTGGGAATGGGATGGGTAATTTGAATTTGGGCTGGAAATCTGATTGGAAATGAGCCCAATTCGGCAGCCCCCCTTTTTCTATTTCTTTTGTTTGTTTCTTGTATTTTATTTATTTTGCTTTTTTGTGTTTTATTTTTGTATTTTTGTATTTATTTATATTTATAATTTTATAAAATGCTAAAATAAAACCAAAAACAAATTGACTCTAACAATTATATTTGCTAGATTCCAATTATAGTAATTCCTAATTTAAATACAACCTAATACAAATTTAAATAAAAAATGCCAAAAATATTATTTTTGCTATTTTTCTCCTATTTTGTTCTAAAACAAATTAATACTAATTAATACTAAAAATGTGAAATTAAATCCCTAAATGCAAATGCATATTTTTTTTGTATTTTCATATGAATAAAAATGCAACCAATTAACACAAAATTCGATAAAATTCACAAAAATTGTAAAATAATAAAGAAATCATTTTATTTGAAATTTTGGGAATAATTTGCTTAGGGAAAAAATAACGTTCTCACAGTTGCCCCTCTTTACCCGGAAACACGAAGAGTTTTCGTGCAAAGACAAGTGAGCGGAAATGGGCGATTTTTGCCCGTTCGCATATTTCGTGTGAAGCATTTTTTGAAAGAGCTGACCGCACCCTACTTCAGAGGTTGCCTACATATCCTGGGCTAAATAGAAATCAGGTCAGTATAGTTAGGGAAGGTTTGGTAGCTGGGACTACCAGGAGCTGCGATTGTCATTGCTGTTGCTGCTGCTACTTGTCGACGCCCCCATTTTTCTAAGGCGGAAAGCGGGTTTCGACATTATGGATGAAATGACACTTCTATTCCCTTTTTGGGAAATTGGGTTATGGATTTTGGAGAGTCTCCACCTAATGATTATAGTGTATTAGGATACTTTAAAAGAAAAGAAGAAGAGTTTGAAAGAACACCAGAGTTCGGGTAAGGGCTTGAGATTATCTCGAGGGGAAGGTGTTAGGCAC
Source organism: Nicotiana glauca (assembly GCA_026770625.1). Taxonomy (NCBI): domain Eukaryota; kingdom Viridiplantae; phylum Streptophyta; class Magnoliopsida; order Solanales; family Solanaceae; genus Nicotiana; species Nicotiana glauca. The sequence continues at coordinate 24,498 of MU762492.1, forward strand.
CCCTCAAGATCCACTAGTGTGCTTCCCGGCCATGTTTAATTATGACTTTAAGAAGAATAGGAATAAACAAGCAAAGTTTGCACATAGGAAGTATAAACAAGTTGAAAATTTTGAAAGAAGAAGGACACAAGTAATATTGAAAAGAGGAAGCTTAGTTGAAGGAAAACATTAATCTAATACAAAACATCAATAAATAAAGAAAGAGAAAGGGGGTCCTAGGTTTAAGTATTATATGGATCACTTTGGTGCATTACCCAGCAATCATTCTCACACGAGATATTAACGCACCAGTCATCATATCCATATTCTACCCTTCCCACCCCGTTAAGGTATTTAAACGCGATTAGTCTCGTTTTACTTATTGCATGCTAGTACCCGTCCCAACATATCAGTCCTAGGGTATTAGGACTTCTAATCCTAAAAAGGGAAGAAAGGGATGGGGGATTTGCATGGAGTTTCAAAGGATAAAAGTCTAATTCGTCATTCAAAACAAATACCAAGTAGGGGAAACAACAAGAAGACAAACCAAGGCTCAGAGAAACCCCTTTAAACAGATAACATATACTTTAGCATGCCTTGCATATACTGGTTTAGTCTTAAATTAAAATTAAGCGGTAGAGGGACCAGTTTAACACATAGAATTAAATAAAAGGTCTACATTAGGCAACTTGGATCCAATTGTTAGGATCTGGAACATTTTACCGAATTATTAATTAAGGACCTAATACGGAAATGTTTGGAAACAGAAGCAGGAGCTTGGAAATTGTAGAAATTCAGAAAGGTTTCGAAAATTGATGGAACTGTTTAAGGAAATGTATAGTAGAGTTTTTCAGAAGTAGAGTGCTTATAAAGGAAGAGAGAGTTTGAAAACTGTTGTGAAAGTAATTTCATGAATAAAAGTTCAGACAGAGAGTTAGAAAAGTAATTTCAGAGACAGAAACACGAGTCTAGAAGTCGCAGACAGGTTGGGACGAATATGTTGAAAACGTTGAAAATAGTTGCCAGATTACTGATTATACAACTTAGGCGAACTTTGAGATCCTATAGGCAGGATATCTACTTTGGTTTTTATTTACTCAATGCTATTTTAAACGTTTAAGGCATGGGAGCATTGTGTTACCCTATTGTTTGCCTATCTTTTATGCAATTCTATAGGCATGGTTTCTATATGCTTGAATGAAGAAGAATGCAAGCCTATAGACATGATCTCTAGGTGATTTAAATACTTTAAAAGCCTATATGCATGATATCTAAGTGATTCAAAGTGTTAAAAACCTATAAGCATGATATATACCCTTTAACATATGCAAGCAACTAAAACCCCTCCTATACCGTTTACTACTATACTCCCCATGTTCTTTTACAAAGTTATTATTACAGAGCCAAAAGTAAAAAAAAAATTAAATATATCATAGCCCACAGCTAGATCCAAACTACCTAATTCAATCTCAATATCCAATACATGTGTTTTACCAAATCCGGGTTCTAGATTCCAGGGCCTTCTCTTATTCAGAGTGTTTCAAAGTTCCAAGGAGCTTCAACAGCCCAGGCAATGCTTACACTCTGAAGAATGAATATTGTAACAGAGTCGTGCAATGTGTGGAATTACTAGCCCTCAGGCATCCAAGTTCAGAGGGAGATCTAGGGTCCCTAAGCATGGCTTACCAAAGGGGGTTAGAACTTAAGAACTAGGAGTAAGTGCAAAGTGAGGGAGGAACCTCAGCAGGAGGTGGTCATACCCAGCCATGGCATAGACTGGCACACCCCTGACCTCTTGCTCAGATTCAAACAAATAAGAGCAGAATCTTATAGAGTCCAACTCAGGTCTGAATGGTGATTAGGACACCAACAGACCCAAATTAAAGCTCAGCACATAGAGGGGAAAGGGAATGGGAAAGCAATTGAGTAAAGACTCAGAAGAGTCTTAGTTCTGGATCATGGACATCAATTCAAAGTGCTGCCATGATTCAGGACAATACTCACATACAAAGGCAATAGAGTAAGGGGTTAAAATCATAACATAAATAGGCATACCATGCTTGAATATAATCACATAGTGCAGGAAAGCACAAGTAAACACACAAAGAAAGAAAGGGTAGAAGCAGATAAGTTGAACATATAACAAGGGTACTAGTTAACTAGGAAAACATACGAGTTGCAAGTTTAGAATAGCAGAATAGCAACAGCAAACAAACAGCCAGGCAGTCAACAGGAACAAACTCAAGAAGCTCCCGCAAGTAGTTAGGAATTCAGACAGTAGGATGTAAAGATGCAGAATGCTCAGTAGTGGTATAAAAAATAGAGAGTAGTAATGGTAGTAGTAAAGAATATTTCAAGACAGAGATGTGAATTCTGATTTTATTTTCATTCAGAATTCGATGATGGAGTGAAAAAAGCACCATGTATTTTACTTGAAGTCAGTCAGTTAAGCAAGGAAAGAAAATAATCGAGTATCAACCAGAAAACAATCAGTAGAAGGGAATTCCTTTAATCAGGGAGTTCAAATTTGAACAGTAAAGGACTGGAGTTATTTAAGGAAAGGGAATCAAGTAGCATATCATGCACAGTATGCAAATAAGGGGTAGATTCATAAGGGAAAGTTTAAAACACACGGTTTAAGTAAATAAGGCAAGAAGTAAATCAACTAGTACATAGTAAATCAGGGAATCAAAGATTCGAAATCAATAATGAACTAAGTCAGAAAATAAGGGGATAGGAAGGTTCAATTTAGACAAGGAAAGAATCAATCAAGTTCACACAATGTCAGTCTGGGATCAGTACCCAAAATCAAAGGTTGTTTGGAGAGGAAAAATCTAAATATAAAGAGTGCATGAGTTTGAGAACATGCGAGGCTGGATTCAAAACAGAGAAAAGTGTTATGCAACCAAAATTAGTGAGTATGGAACTATTAAGTAAGGAGAAACATCGAATGGCATGAAAAAAGTCAGATAAAAAGTCTTGCAAAGCTTAGCCAGAATCAGAATCACATAGAGAAACAAAGAGAGTTCGGAAATTAGGGTTTTTTTAAATCAGATTAACTCAGAGAAGAAAAAGCAGACAAAATCACATACAAGTGGTCTAAAAAACTCGACTGAAAACCCCCAAATTCTAGGTTTCTGCTATTAATCGAGTGTAGAGATTAAAGCAAATAAATCAGGAAAGAATACGTTCAGAAAAACCCATAGGAACTAAAAAAATATTTTACAAAAATATGGTGAAAGAAAATACAGTAAAAGGAATCATAAGGATCGGTAGAAGAAAGCATAGTAAACGAAAACATGCGTCACACCTCCTTTCGGCGCTACTGCACCCCGCGAAAGGTGTGGTGAAGGGAGTTTTTCCAATTAAAGGACAATCAAAACGGGATTTGTTTATTTATTTCAGAGTCTCCACTTGGGAGATTTAGGGTGTCCCAAGTTACCGGTTTGAATCCCGAATCGAGGAAAATATTGACTCTATGTTACAGTCTACGAACCAGAAATTCGGATAAGGAATTATGTTAACCCGGGAGAAGGTGTTAGGCATTCCCGAGTTTCGTGGTTCTAGCACGGTCTCTTAATTGTTGTATTTGGCTTATTTATCTGATTTTAACAAATATGAACTTATGTGCCAATTTTAACTTTGAACCGACTTTATTATTATTATTATTATTATTATTATTATTATTATTATTATTTTAACAAAGAATTGCAACGTTGTGAAAACGTATCTCGAACCACATCACATCAATGTACCCGTGGTTATCGACACATTTCGACTCCGTTGAGATTTGGATTTGGGTCACACAGATGTGGACCCGAGTTTAGGGAGATAACATTATTAAATACGCGCCTAAAGATACTAACGCGTTATTATTTTGGGAAGGCCATGAAATTCGCTAAACGGCCCATCCCGAAGTCTAAGTATTTTTAATATAAACATTTATGAGGGCCCCGCAGTTTGTGCATTTTATTTGGCGAGGCTCGTCTCATTTATTATTTATAGGTCAGCCTAAAGTAAACTATGATTTTTATTTTTGATAGGCAAACCTAAGGCAGAACCTAAGGAACTAATTCCTTAACCCAATCAACTTAAACTAAACGAGATAGCTTCCTGCTTGTTTCATATTCAAAATAAAATATGGATACTACATTAATTCATATGAAGCTAAAAGGGTACAGTTGTGCCAAGATCTAACTAGATGATTAATTCTTCAATGCCTATTGGTTAAAGTTGACAGAAAATTTTAAGATGCCAATAAGACTCTTCTAATCAATACGGTGACGAAAACGCAGCAGACTGAATACAAGCATGATAACATTCTAGGCTCAACAGAACACTTTAAACTTTGAAACACATTCATCGGAAGAAACTAAAGAAAAAAGGAAGCAAACAACCATAGTCACATAAACTAACCAACAAATATACACCTATCAATCACTTATTCATATTTTTGCTTAATTGGCATATGATTAACCAATTCAAATAGGCATTTAGATCTGGAATAACTCCATATAATACTGAAACGATTTCATGAGCAGCTAAGGAACATATTCGAGTTAACTATTAACATCCAAGTTTCATTCATAAATTCAAAACAGATGTAAATAGGGGAATGTTTACATACCTAATGAGCAGAAAAACAAATAATTAATGACCGAATAAGAACTCTCCTCAATCTGAGCCGACGTACAAGCGTTCCAAACAGAAAAACTCATCTCACCAAAGCTCGGACCTGGACGGAACCTCAAACGAAACTCGAACGGATATGGTGGTCGACTGGTTTAGGTCGTTCAGGTGTGGAGATGGTCATTTTTTTTAACGAAGAACCAGCAGCGGCGGCAGCTTCACGTGACAGTGGTGTTGAAGGGTGTTCGTTGGGCGAACTGACTGGTTATGGCAACGTGGGTGGTCGACGAGCTGGACGTCACTGGTTCATTGGTTGCTGCTGGCGTCTGGTTCACTGGAGCAGCTGGTGGCCAACGGAAGTTTAGGGTCGTAGAGATGGGACGACGTTGAGAGGGCTGGAGGTGCTTGGTTGTTTGGTCGCTGGCGTTTGGGACTGGTCGACGTTGAGAGGGCTGGAGGTGCTTGGTTGTTGCTGGAAGAAGGTGACGATGGGAGGGGCTGCTACTGTTAGGGTATTTTTGTTTTGTTTCCACTGAAGAAGAAGAGGCAACAGTGTTATTTTTATTATGTCCAAAACGTGATGCCCTCCAAAATGTGTTCCCCTCTGTTAAAAATATTCCCTCCTCCAAAAGATCAGATCGTTTGTATATGTGTGTCATGTGTATATAACATATGTATTTTTCTGTGCAAGAGCCCCCCACGTGAGAGACCATGGGTAATGGGTCCTCACGTGGGTTCAAGAGTGATGGGTCTCATCTCGTGCTCCGTCCGTGTCCCCCACGTATGGTGGGCTCGGATTATTATGGGATAGGTCCGAAAATTAGGCCTAAAAACGGGTAGTTTGAACCCCAATATTATTCTTTGCCCGGAACCGAGAATAAGAACACGATGTTATTCAATTAATCCTACATAAGCAAAAATAATTATAAAAATAAGACTAACACTTAAAACAAAACTATTTTTGGTATTTTTTCAAGATTTAAAATAACTACAAAACATAAATAAAACTATTTTTGCAATTTTCGTTTTTAGATAAAGATAAAATATAAAGTATTATTTTTGTATTTTTTTTTGAAGTTTAAAATGACTACAAAATATTAATAAAACTATTTTTGTTATTTTTGAAATTATATAAAGATAAAAAATAAGGTGCTATTTTTTGTATTTTTCACGTTTATGAGAAATACATAAACTAAAATTTATATATCTTTTTTTTGTATTTTTTCATTTTGTGACGAAATAAAGTAAAATAGTCAAAATTAGTAAAATAGCTATATTAGGCCTAAATTAAATATTTACGCTAAAAATATAAAAATTCTTGGGGAGGGTAAAAAATCACATGTCTATAGCTACCCATCTTTGACTAGAAACACAGAGTTTTCAGACAAAGAACGACTAGACATGTATTTTGACTCGACCCTTATTTGGAGGGACTAAACTAAAGGAAGGAAGAGAATGTGACTGAGCCCTGTAATCTGAGCTGCCTACATATCCTTGGCTTAAAGGAATCAGGCCACGTGTAGTTCGGAAGTAAGTGAGACGATTGAATGTACCGAGGCGAAGAGACGATCGAGGTTCCTTTCCGTCGAGGTTCCGGTCCGTGGTTCTGCCATTACATCAAAAATCAAAATTTGAAAAAGACAAACTAAGCACATCAGCTACTAGTTACAAGGTTCATATCTATGAGTCTTCTGAAGCTTGGTCTCGAGCCTTGAATGGTGCTTCATGTGCACTCTGATCTGAACATTGATACTTGCCAGTTGTAGGTACTAGTTCATCCCTTTCGGCTTTCTCGATCAGGACCAGGTACGCAGTTCTTGTGACCCCGGCCACGCCTTGAGTATTTATCCGCTTCTGCATTTGGATTAATTTCTTACCTTTCTCTTTTCTATTTTTTTTCTTATTTTTTCTTTATTGTGACTAACTTTTGTTGACTCGAACTTGAACTGATCACTTCCTTCTAGCTTCTGAATTTGGATTTATGCTGAGGATTTTTGTGGCAACCCTCTGCCTTCTGGCGGGCTAATGACTTCCATACTTGAAATGTAAAAGACTGAAATATATTCCTCCGTTATACGGGCGGGCTCCCGACTTAGAAATTTGAAATTTAAAGACTGAATTATTACCATCTTAGGAGAAAAATTCATCAGACTAAGATTTTGACTCTAGGAGATAATTCCTCAGACTAGGTCTAAATTTATGTGATCTCAGGAGAAAAATTCATCAGACTGAGATTTTGATATCTTAAAATATAAATACTGAAATGTATTCCTCTGTTATACTGGCAGGCTCCCGACTTCGAAAATTGAATTTAAAAGACTGAATGATTGCCATCTTAGAAGAAAAATTCATCTGACTAAGATTTTGACACTAGGAGATAATTCATCAGACTAGGTCTAAATTTTTTGTGATCTCAGGAGAAAAATTCATCAGAATGAGATTTTGATATCTTAAAATGTAAATACTAAAATGTATTCCTCCGTTATACGGGCGGGCTCCCGACTTCGAAATTTGAATTTAAAGACTGAATTATTACCATCTTAGGAGAAAAATTCATCTGACTAAGATTTTGATACTAGGAGATAATTCATCATACTAGGTCTAAATTTATGTGATCTCAAAAGAAAAATTCATCAGACTGAGATTTTGATATCTTAATAGAAAAATTCATCAGACTAAGATTTTGACGCTAGGAGATAATTCATCAGACTTGGTCTAAATTTATGTGATCTCAGGAGAAAGATTCATTAGAATGAGATTTTGATATCTTAGGAGAAAAATTAATCAGACTAAGATTTTGACGCTAGGAGATAATTTATCAGACTAAGTCTAAATTTTTGTGATCTCAGGAGAAAGATTCATCAGACTGAGATTTTGATATCTTAAAATGTATATACTGAAATGTATCCCTCCGTTATACGGGCGGGCTCCCGAGTTCAAATTTTGAATTTAAAAGACTGAATTTTTTACCATCTTAGGAGAAAAATTCATCTGACTAAGATTTTGACGCTCGGAGATAATTCATCAGACTAGGTCTAAATTTTTGTGATCTCAGGAGAAAGTTTCATCAGACTGAGATAAAAATGTAAAGACTAAAATGTATTCCTCCGTTATACGGGCGGGCTCCCGACTTCAAAATTTTAAAAGTAACACCTTCGTTCTGCGGGTGGGCTCCCGAATGCAACAACTTAAAAGTAACACCTCCGTTCTACGGGCGGGCTCCCGAATGCAACAACTTAAAAGTAACACCTCCGTTCTACGGGCGGGCTCCCGAATGCAACAACTTAAAAGTAACACCTATGTCATACGGGCGGACTCCCGACTTCAACAACTTACCTTATCTGCATTCTATTATTGTTGTCCTTCTTTACCTCCTAAACCATTTCCTCCTACTTGAAATACCTTCTGTCAGAACTGCTTCCCTAAAAACTCGTGTTTCTTCCCTCGGATGTTGGGGATAACACTTCTTGGGAATTATTTACTTACCTGCTGGGGTTAATATTGCTGGGGAATCTCCTTTCTTCCCCTTGTTCTTCTTTTTCTTTTCTTATTCTCTTTTTTTTCAAAACTATTTTCTTTGACTTTTATTTTCTCTCAGCATTGTTGAGGATAAAAAATTTATCAGCTAAGGATAACACTGTTGAGGATAGCGCTACTGGGGGAATTTTATTCCTTCACAATCGGTGCTTCATTCTCTTGGAAGAAGTTGAGGATGACACTGACTTCTTGCTTTTCTGAACACAAGTTTCATCCTTTTTGTTCTGTCCGCTAGGGATACAACTCCTTTCATTGAAACTTGTTATTTTCTTTCTTTCAACACTGCTGGGGATAACATCGGTTCTAAACCTACTTCCCTCAAGACTGGTGTTATTTTTTCTTCCCGAAGTGGATACCTGACTTCCAGAAAATTTTCCAAATGAAAGGAAAATTTTCTGCCCCAGTTTGATAATCTTCCTTGTGACATGCCTTTTCGCCATCAATGCCATTTCATTTTCCTGTTTCAAATCAAAGAAAATTTGTTAGTTTAAAAATGCGGTGGTTGATTGTGATGCTCCTGCTAGGGAGGTTCTCCTCCTCTTTCCCTGCTCGGCGTTTCATTATCAAAACTTGCTGGGGATGTTATTATTTGCTGGGGATAGTTTTTCCCTTTCTTGCTTCCCCGCCCTCCTTGACGGCTCTTTATTCAGAAGCCTTTCACCGTTATTTTCCACTTGTATCCTAACCGCCCAAATTCCTATGACAGTGACCCAGCTTGAGGATCTTGCATGTTTTATTGATGAACCATTTTCTTCGTTCATCCTTGTCACTGGAAATACCTTTTCTGCTAGGGATATCCCCTCTTCTTTTGTGGCATATCTAGGGAACGGGTATTTTCCCGACCTTTGAGTCTCACTATCCTTGGCCTTGAGGTCATTAACCTTCGCTTTTTATGGAGGTATACTCCTTGACATTGATCCATCCCTTTGTCAATTTCTCTTGCTGGGGAATATCCTCCTGGACACTGGCCTCTGCGTTTGTTTCCTCCTGGCTTATACCACTTGGATGTTCTACTCAGATCCCGTCTTGAATAATTGGAAAGCTGATGGTAAATTTTGAAGTCATTTCAAACTTGTTATGACCAAACAGACTCTACTGGGGAATTTTTTGATGAAAGAAGAAAGATAAAAGAAATAGAATAAAGGACAAAGGAAAAAGATGACTCTCTAACAAGAAAAACTAAAAAAACCTGTCAAACGCGGATACCAACTCTAATGGTCATGACATTCACATATGGCCTATCCTCCGTCGTCAATCGTCTTTCAAGATCTTCGTTTGGTGATTCCCCATCTGATTCTCACCCTTATTTGACTTGTAGTGCCCTAATGTTTTCACTATCAAGCCTCTCTCATTTTGGTCTTCTCAACTTACAATCGCCCCATGGTGCCCGTGAAGGTTTTCACCGGTAAGACTCTCTTATTTTATTTCTTTTCAGTTGGGGATTGGAGTGTTACCGCTAAGACTCTCCCATATTTATTTTTGTTGGGGATCAGAGTGTTATGTTCTGATAAAACTCTCTCATTTGCCCGACTTGGCCTCTTTTGCAGACTGATCGGAAGGTCTTTCTTTGGACCGTAATGTGGGATTTGGGATAGGCTAGAAAGAAAGGGTATTTTAAAGGCTCAAAAACAAAATAATTTGGGTTCAAAATTTTACAACCTTCGCAATTAAACTCATTTATAATAAACACAACTTTTTCCCCAGTTCCTTGCTTGGGAATTTTTTGATTTTTTATTACACTATGACCGAGCTGTGAAGCGCCTACGTATCCTCTTTGAGGAATCAGGTCAAACGTAGTTCCCAATTCCTCGTTTGTTCTAGTTTTTTTTTCTTATTTTCTTTTCTTTTTTCTTTTCCTTTCTTCATTCTTTCTCTTTTTTTTCTTTTTTTTTTTGTTTTCTTTTTCTTCTTTTATCTTCCATGTTTGTGTTTCTAGTCTTTGCTACTGATTCCGAAGGAGGGGTATAAAAGAAAACAAATAAGGCTTAGAAGGGGTAACGAAGGATAAAGTGTTTGGGTAGCAGAACAAAATGCATTCGTCACTCCAATATTCAAAACATGCCAAGTGCAAACAACACGATTAACATTCGTTATATTTTTAAAAGCACTGTTGGGAAACACTCTTATTTTCACTATTATAAACGACCACATGTCAATTAGGCCAATCTTGCCTTTAACGGTTTTGTTTTTTTATTTTTCCCAGTTTCACAGGGATCAGGCCTCAAACTCTTCTTATTTCCTTTAAATGTCCCGATTACCTCCCAATGGCTTTACGATTAACTTTTAAGATTAGGCCAAAATTACGTGCGCATGCTATGTCACTAGATTTGACAGAAAAAGGACTATAAAGAGGAAACACTAATCAAAAGAAAATGTCTAGAAATAATAGAAAACAAGACATTGCATTAACTGACGAAAACAACAACTCAAACAACAAAACAAACAAACTAAAATGGGGTTACAACCTTTAGGACAAACCTAGACACCATTAAATGAGATACTACGACCGAATGGACTGGACAAAATCAAAGGATAGAAAGGTTTGATTTACAATACAATATCCAGATTACAACCCTGAAATAATCTGGACAACAGAAATGACACCAAAATAAGACACCAAAAACTCCACTCTGGTTGACCAAGAAATGGAGAGTCTTCCCAATTACCAAGCACGACATTTAGCCACTGATCTTCACATCAATATTACCAAGGACGCTATCTGCTTCAACATTTTCAGCTTTAGTTAATACATCCTTAAGAGGGTTCATGTGCTCCCCGTCACCAGACATTATCCCCACAAAAGCGTGCATCATGACGTGCAGGTGAAGGACTCTGCGCGATATTCTTGGTGTCACTGTCTTGGATCTCAATCAGGTTTTCCTGGATCTGGTGTTTTCGGCGCACCACAAACCAACCACCTCAATTTTCTCAACAATTCAAAACAAAATATGTTAGAATGGACTCAGTCGGTCCTTATTATTAACAACATTTTTTGTGGACTCAGTCAGTCCTTATTATTATCAAAACCCTTTCTTTGTTTTACTTCAAAAAAAAATTCTTTTCTATTTTTCATTTTTTTTGGTTGTGGTCGAATCTTATGGAGATTGCCTACGTATCATGACCCCGCATGAACCAGACCTTGCGTAGTTCGGGCAAAAAGGTCAATAACAATAAAACATTTTTTTTAGGAATTTTCATTTTTATAATACAACAAACTTGATAACACAGGTTTAAAGCTGACCATACTTAACAAAATTTGACGAAAAGAGAACCTACACACTCGAAAATCAAATGCCACATGATCTAATAAAAAGAGATACAAATTAAAAAACAGATTGGCAGATTCCTTCCTTGTTTGCCAATTTCAACCAAACGGCTATTTCTGCAAACGTAGCCCCTTCTCAATTTTACATGAATTTTGAGGCCTGGAAGGATTATTTTACAAACTTGCCTGTTCTTTTACGAAAATAGCCTTTCGACAACTGAAAGATACTCTAAGTCTATCTCGACAAGAATAGTTTACTACACTACCGAAACTGGCTCGGCTTATTTTGACCAAAAATCACAAAGGCATTCACTTGCCCACTGACTCTTTTTTTTCGAATTAAAATAAAAGACCTGGTTTTGCAAACATAGCATTTCGGCATCTCGGGGGCAAAGATTTTAAGGTTGTGTGGGCTAACCAGTCAAAAACATCAAAAATGACCAAGGGTGGCTGCTTATGCAAAGTCAGCCCTCCGGCGTCCCTTTCGGGAACATTCGGCTATTTTTGATAAAACAACATTACCCGACTTACTTAAGACACTTTTTTCTTGTTTTCTAAATTAAAATAAATGACCCGGTATTGCAAACACAGCCTTTTAGCGTCTCGGGGACGAAGATTTTAAGGATATGAGGGTCAAAAATCAAAACCTGACCCAAAGCGGTCATTCATGCAAAGTTAGCCTTCCGGCGTCCCTTTCAGGAACATTCAGCTATATTTGATAAGGACGGCATCGCCCGACTTATTTATAACAAAATTAGAATTTGACATTTTTGGCTATATTTTTGCAAAAAAGGAGGTTGGACCCGATGAGGGTTGCCTACGTATCTCACATCCGGTGAGAATCAAACCAGCGTAGTTCTACCGATTGGATACGGGCGAGAACAACTAATTTAGACAAACATATATTTTTTTGTTTTTTCTTGAAAATGGATAAAACATACAAAATCTTTTTGAATTTTCTTTTTCTCTTTTTTTTGGATTTTCTGATTTATGGAAAATGATGACAAAGTACAAAATCTTTTTTTGAATTTTCATGCTTTTTTTTTTATTTTCAAAATGTGGCATGGGGGACATAGGAAATTCCAAGACTTCTTGGATTCCACAAATGTTCCCATGTGCTTTTCCCAAAAATGAAGCGTGGGGGACATAGGGGGATTCCAAGACATATTGGATTCCACAAATGTTCCTCATGCGCTTTTCCCAAAAATGAAGCACATTCCACAAATGTTCCTCATGTGCTTTTCCCAAAAATGAAGCATGGGGGACATAGGGGAATTCCAAGACTTCTTGGATTCCACAATGTTCCCCCATGTGCTTTTCCCAAAAATGAAGAATGGGGGATATGGGGAATTCCAAGACTTCTTGGATTCCACAATGTTCCCCATGTGCGCTTGTCCCAAAATAAAGCATGGGGGACATAGGGGAATTCCAAGACTTCTTGGATTCCACAATGTTCCCCATGTGCGCTTGTCCCAAAATAAAGCATGGGGGACATAGGGGAATTCCAAGACACCTTGGATTCCACAAATGTTCCTCATGATTTTGATTTAAAATAATATCATGCTTATCTAAAAAAGCGTGCAACCTTCTTATTTAACGTGATCAGCATGACCATGTGTGCCATTTGCCCTTAACTATCATTGGTCCACCAAATGACCTTTTTACCCTTGAATAAATGCAACATGTAACACATATGATGCATAAAGATGGTCTTTTTCATTTCTGGTTACCTGTCCTAGACGGACCCAACCCATGTGTTGAGTCCCATAAGTCAAATGCAACATGATGCAAATAAATGTTCCTACTAAGGATCTGACATGAAGTCAAGTTATTCTAGGTTAAAAACCTGAGTATATGTTCTAGACTGTGTACCCGAGCGGACAACTCGAGTCGAGGAGGGGGCAACGTACCGGGAACCAAAAGGTCATCCGGCTTAGTAACTTGTCCGACCTCTTTCTTATTTTAGGGTATTGACACTAACAGAATATGGAGTCTCAACCAGTAAGCACATCCCCGGAGGTGAGAAGAGAAGAGTTTCGGCATAGTTTATATATACAATTCAAATAATATCAAAGCGGTAAAGCATTTGGCACATATAGCATGAAACATGTAGAAAGTAATATAATATACACTCCAAATACAACAAATATACCAAGCTCGAATTCTTGAACCCTGAACCAAAGTTCTGGGTTAATTCCCAAGCAGAGTCGCCAGAGCTGTCACACCTCCTTTCGGCGCTACCGCACCCCGCAAAGGGCGTGGTAAAGGGAGTTTTTCCAATTAAAGGACAATCAAAACGGGATTTGTTTATTTATTTCAGAGTCGCCACTTGGGAGATTTAAGGTGTCCCAAGTCACCGGTTTGAATCCCGAATCGAGGAAAATATTGACTCTATATTACAGTCTACGAACCATAAATTCGGATAAGGAAATTCTGTTAACCCGGGAGAAGGTGTTAGGCATTCCCGAGTTCCGTGGTTCTAGCACGGTCACTTAATTGTTGTATTTGGCTTATTTATCTGATTTTAAAAAATATGAACTTATGTGCCAATTTTAACTTTGAACCGCCTTTATTATTATTATTATTATTATTATTTTAACATAGAATTGCAACGTTGTGAAAATGTATCTCGAGCCACGTCACATCAATGTACCCGTGGTTATCGACACATTTCGACTCCGTTGAGATTTGGATTTGGGTCGTATAAATGTGCACCCGAGTTTAGGGAGATAACATTATTAAATACGCGCCTAAAGATACTAACACGTTATTATTTTGGGAAGGCCGTGAAATTCGCTAAACGGCCCATCCCCGAAGTCTAAGTAATTTTAATATATACATTTATGAGGGCCCCGCAGTTTGTATATTTTATTTAGCGAGGCTCGTCTCATTTATTATTTATAGGCCAGCCTAAAGTAAACTATAATTTTTTATTTTTGATAGGCAAACCTAAGGCACTAATTCCTTAACCCAATCAACTTAAACTAAACGAGATAGCTTCCTGCTTGTTTCATATTCAAAATTACATATGGATACTACATTAATTCATATGAAGCTAAAAGGGTACATCTCTGCCAAGATCTAACTAGATGATTAATTCTTCAATGCCTATTGGTTAAAGTTGACAGAAAATTTTAAAATGCCAATAAGACTCTTCTAATCAACACGGTGACGAAAACGCAGCAGACTGAAGACAGGCATGATAACATTCTAGGCTCAACATAACACTTTAAACTTTGAAACACATTCATCCGAAGAAACTAAAAAAAAAAAAGGAAGCAAACAACCATAGTCACATGAACTAACCAACAAATATACACCTATCAATCACTTATTCATATTTTTGCTTAATAGGCATATGATTAACCAATTCAAATTGGCATTTAGATCTGGAATAACTCCCTATAATACTGAAACGATTTCATGAGCAGCTAAGGAACATATTCGAGTTAACTATTAACATCCAAGTTTCATTCATAAATTCAAAACAAATGTAAATAGGGGAATGTTTACATACGTAATGAGCAGAAAAACAAATACTTAATGACCGAATAAGAACTCTCCTCAATCCGAGATGACGTACAAGCGTTCCAAACAGAAAAACTCATCTCACCAAAGCTCAGACCTGGACGGAACCTCAAACGAAACTCGAACGGATATGGTGGTCGACTGGTTTAGGTCGTTCTGGTGTGGAGATGGTCATTTTTTTTTGGACGAAGAACCAGCAGCGGCGGCAGCTTCACGTGACAGTGGTGTTGAAGGGTGGTCGTTGGGCGAACTGACTGGTTATGGCGACGTGGGTGGTTGACGATCTAGACATCGCTGGTTCATTGGTTGCTGCTGGTGTCTGGTTCGCTGGAGAAACTGGTGGCCGACAGAAGTTTAGGGTCGTGGAGATGGGACGACGTTGAGAAGGCTGGAGGTGCTTGGTTGTTTGGTTGCTGGCGTTTGGGATTGGTCGACGTTGAGAGGGCTGGAGGTGCTTGGTTGTTGCTGGACGAAGGTGACGATGGGAGGGGCTACTACTGTTAGGGTATTTTTGTTTTGTTTCCACTGAAGAAGAAGAGGCAACAGTGTTATTTTTATTATGTCCAAAACGTGTTGCCCTCCAAAATGTGTTCCCCTCTGTTAAAAATATTCCCTCCTCCAAAAGATCAGATCGTTTGTATATGTGTGTCATGTGTATATAACATATGTATTTTTCTATGCAAGAGCCCCCAACGTGAGAGACCATGGGTAATGGGTCCTCACGTGGGTTCAAGAGTGATGGGTCTCATCTCGTGCTCCGTCCGTGTCCCCCAGGTGTGGTGGACTCGGATTATTATGCGATAGGTCCGAAAATTAAGCATAAAAATGGGTAGTTTGAACCCGAATATTATTCTTTGCACGGAACCGAGAATAAGAACACGATGTTATTTAATTAATCCTACATAAGCAAAAATAACTATAAAAATAAGACTAACACTTAAAAAAAAACTATTTTGGTATTTTTTCAAGATTTAAAATAACTACAAAACATTAATAAAACTATTTTTTGCAATTTTCGTTTTTAGATAAAGATAAAATATAAAGTATTATTTTTGTATTTTTTTTTAAGTTTAAAATGACTATAAAATATTAATGAAAATATTTTTGTAATTTTTGAAATTATATAAAGATAAAAAATAAGGTGCTATTTTTTGTATTTTTCAAGTTTATGAGAAATACATAAACTAAAATTTATATATTTTTTTTTGTATTTTTTCATTTTCTGACGAAATAAAGTAAAATAGTCAAAATTAGCTAAAATAGCTATATTAGGCCTAAATTAAATATTTACGCTAAAAATATAAAAATTCTTGGGGTGGGTCAAAAATCACATGTCTACAACATGTAGGAATCACAGTTGGAGCACATAGGAGCCATGGTAGAGAAACTGCAGTAAAAGAAACATATACGAAACATAGTGGAACAGGTAAAATTGAAGAAACCCTAAGTCAGAGAAGATGAACAGTTTTGAAAGCAAAATTTGGAAAGAGATTTAAGAAATCATTTGAAAACCTTAAAATAAACATGGATCTAGAGCAGATCTAGAGAAAATAGAAAAACCTCGGGAGGCTAGGGTTTCAGAAGAACCCTAGAAGTGAGAGAGGCCTGGAAAAAGGGTTTGCTCCGAGTCGAATGAGTCAGATATGGACTCATAGGGTAAGATATGCCGGAGTTGAGCCGGAGATGGCCGTAATACTTGAATCGACGGAGATCTGAGCGAAGAACTTCAAGCTCGAACCTTGAATCTTCGAGCAACAGGGGTATGGGGGTACGTGAGGGTGAGTATAGGCTACCCAGGGCTTGGGACGCCATTGATTCCGGTGAAACAAGGTGGAAACCAACGGAGTGGGGCTAGGGTTTCGGAGGGAGGCTAGAGAGAGTTTGAGACGAAGGGATTCTAGGGGCGGCTGATTTGAGTAAATGAAGTAGGGTTTAGGGGTGTTGTGAAATTAAAAAGGAATGGGGAGATCGTGGCCGTTGATCAAAATGATCAACGGCCTGGATTAAAACGGTGGCCGGGTGGGTTTGGAAATGGGTCGGGTAATTGGGTCGTTTAATTGGGGTTAATTTGGGGTCAAATGTGGTTATAATTGAAATAGAAATAGGCTAGCCTTTGAATAGCCACTTTTCCCTTTTTTAATTAGTTAAAATAGTTAAAAATAATTTTAAAACAAATTGAAAACACAGTACTAATTGATAACATATAAACATTAATTTAAAAATATCTGGAGCAATTTTATAATTATAAAACGCGGTTAATTATAACATAGGCTATAATTGCAATTTTGAACAATTTAGCTAAAAAATATCGAATAAATTTATAAAAAATATGCAAAAATCACCTTAATCATATTTGGTGTAAATATAATGATGGAAAATAACTAACTCACAAAAAGGACAATTTTGGAATAATTATTGAGGTTTTATACTGTTAAAATAGACAATAAATTAATTCTAAAATTTTTAAAAAATTGGGAAAAATACTAAAACCTTTGGGGATGCTTATATATGCATATGAATGCTATTTGAAAGTATTTTTGGGGTATAAAAATACATAGGGAAAAATTGGGTATCAACAGCTGCCCCTCTTTACCCGAGCTGGATGAAAGAGTTGTCGGGTAAAGATAAGATGGCCAATTTTGACCGAAAACGGCGATTGAAAAGAATTTTGACCGCGCTCTGGTTTCTGAGCTGCCTACATATCCCTGGTTTTACAGGAATCAGGCCATATGTAGTTCAGGAACCAATGATGGGGATTAGGAAAAAATGGACGCGATGGTCTAGTTTGAGAAAGGTTACGAAGTCGAACAGGTTGCGAAAAACCGGAGCGGGAGCGCTCCCGCTGAGACGGCCATTTGCCAGCCGGAGTACCTGTGAATGAACGACGCAGTGTATATTTGCGCATAATTTAAACATGATGCAAGTTCCCGTTTGGACCATGAATGCTGCCTTTGGACGGTTAGGATGACGTCCTCAGACTATGATGTCCCGGACCATGAAGAGCATAAAGTAAAGATTTGCAGGCCATGAAATGACGTTCTCGGGCTATGCAGATGGTGCCTCCGAACTATGACGCCTTTGAATAGGTTGGCAATCTTTCCGCCCATGAGAAGGTGGCAATCTTTTAGCCAAATGAATGCAAAGGATGGCGATCTTTCAGCCAGAGCGAGAATTTAAATTGCAGGTGGTGATATTTCAGCCGTTCGAAGAATAAAAGTTGCGATATTTCAACCATGCAGGAGACAATGCTTAGTCTCGAAAGGCAGATAGGTAGCCTTATGCAGGATGGAGGTAGAGATTAACCTCGGAAGGCAGAAAGGTAGCCTTATGCAATGCAGGTGGAGACAGAGCTTAGTCTCGAAAGGCAGATAAGTAACCTTATGCAGGATGGAGGTAGAGCTTAACCTCGGAAGGCAGAAAAGTAGCCTTATGCAGGATGCAGATGGAGACAGTGCTTAGTCTCGAAAGGAAGATAAGTAGCCTTATGCATGATGGAGGTAGAGCTTAACCTCGGAAGGCAAAAAATAGCCTTATGCAGGAGGGAGGTAGTGCTTAACCTCGGAAGGAAGAAATGTAGCCTTATGCAGGATGGAGGTAGTGCTTAACCTCGGAAGGCATAAATTTAGCCTTATGCAGGATGGAGGTAGTGCTTAACCTCGGAAGGCAGGAAGGTAGCCTTATGCAATGCATATGTAGACAGAGCTTAGTCTCGAAAGGCAGATAAGTAGCCTTATGAAAGAATGCAGAAAATGTAAAGAGTGAATAGTAATGAAATTTTCTTAGCTGACAATTGACTGTGATATCGTGGCTGCTAGGGATGTTAGGTGTAGATAGTAACTTTGCGAATGCGCGATTGTTCCTCACTCCTGAAGAGCACGAGTGTGTGAATGTATTCAATAATTTGCAACCTAGGGTGCCTGCATTCAAAGAAAAATCATGAGTTCTGTAGAGGGGAAAGGATAGTTCGATCCCCTGGCCGTTGACGTCACGTGTCATTGGGGGTAGCATTGCTAAACAACAGCGATGCGAATGATGTTTATTGTCACGACCCAATCTCCATACCCGGCCGTGATGGCGCCTCTCGTGAAGGCAAGGCCATCCAACTAACCCAATTCGTTTCTTTAACACTTACTAAACATAAATAGATGGAAAATGCAACTTAAAGAACATTCATTATCAACACTATAGCCTAACTCAGCCCGACCGGGGTGTCACAAGTCACGAGCATCTAGGAGGGTATTTATTACAATTTTAAAGTCTATAATACATAGAGTAAAATCTAGAAATCATGAAGAAGAAGAATCTCGGTGCCGCGAACGCCGGCGGTCACCTTTGCTTAGCTACGATAGCAATACCTTCAATCTGCTACTAACCCGCTACCAGGTGAACAGTACCTGTAATTGCAGGCGAGGTGCAGGGAGTAAAGTGAGTACTTCCAACTCAGTGGTAATAAGAGCAAATAATATCTCAGCGATAAGAAAACACGTATGAGCACTCCAAAATGCTATAATAGACAGTACAACCCTTTTAGAAAAATAGTAAAACCGTAACACCGAGAGAATCCTTTAGAAAATCTCAAGCTCAGTTAAAATTCTCTTTTGCAAATATGCCTTTTCAACAGTTGCGAAAATAATTTCAACAAGTAGGGAATATTCAAAAATCTGCCCCTCGGGCTCAGCATCAACCTCTCAGTGCAGTATCAGCCCCGCGAGCTCACTCCCAACTCACAAGGTACAACATCAGCCTCTCGGGCTCAGCACTCCTTAACATGTAATACCAGGGTATCTGGTCAACAAAGCAGGTAATACCATGTATGCCAATGATATGTGAGTGCAAAAAAAATCATGCCACGTACTATAACCAGGAATGAATGCAAGAATGCAATGCAATGCACATGACCGCTGCGGCGCGTAGCCCGATCCATTTGGGTACTCTACGCTCACTGGGGTGTGTACAGACTCCGGAGGGGCTCCTACAGCCCAAGCGCTATAATACTGCGGTGTGCAGTCCGATCCACATAATATATCACTGCGACATGCAGTCCGATCCATATAATATACTACTGCGGCGTGCAGTCCGATCCATGCATGTATATGTATATACTAGTGCGGCGTGCAGCCCGATCCATATCTTAGTCCAGAAATGCACATATAACACTGTTGCGGTGCGCAGCCCGATCCATGCTCATTCCAGCAATGCACATAAGCCCCTTGGGTAATAGTAAAAAAGCAGTTCTGAGCTCAAAACGTCAGAAAATTATCATTTAAGTTTTCAAATCTTAAAAAGATGGCTGAGTTTGCAAAACAATATTTAGAACCTTGGACTGAGATCAAATAATATGCAACGTAATGCAAAAACAATGATATCAATCCCTGAAGGATTCAAATAATCGGCACGAAACCCAAAACATGGCAATCAGCCCAAATCATGATAGCATCAAGTAGTTTTCAATCAATCACGCAGTAAAATCTACAACCGGGACGGACCAAGTCACAATCCCCAACGGTGCTCTACCCCACGCTCATACCTGGCGTTCAAGTCACCATAATACATCACTATGATGTGCAAATCTGGGGTTTCAAACCCTCAGGATATCATTCACAAGTATTACTCACCTCGAACCGGTGAAATGTCTAGCCCGTGATGCCTTTGCCCCTCAAACCGGCCTCCACGTGCGTCGTAGCTAACCAAAAACCGAGCGAATACATCACAATATGCTAATGGGAAAATACACAATCGAAAATAGTCGGAAAATAGCAACAACCTCGAAACTAGCGAAACCTGAGCCTCGGGCCCGCTGCCCGAAAAATTACAAAATTTACATCCCCGGATTGCTCGTCTCGCCACGAGTCCATACATATCAAATTTATCAAAATCGGAGTTCAAATGCCCTTTCAATCCTCAATTTAAAATCTCAAAATTCCAAACCCTATTCCTCCATTTTAGCAAAAAATCAATGATTTCCTATATGGATTTCACAATAAAAACGAGTATTGATACCAAGAGTCTTACCTCAAGTCGTTTCCCTTTGAATCCCTCATTCTTTTCCTCCAAAAATCTCCAAAAACGGGCAGTCATGGGTGAAAATGATCCAAAAATTGCGACTGATCTGTTTTAAAACATTCTGCCCAGATATTTTACTCTTCGCGATCGGGGCAAATGCTTCGCGATCGCAGAGAACAATTTTCCAGCCCAAAATTTTACTCTTCGCGATCGTGGAAAAGGCTTCGCGATCGCGGAGAACAAATGTCCAGCTCTTTTGGACAATCTCTAGTATAATGGCCATAACGTTTTGCACACAACTCTAAATGGAAAATAGTTTAATTTTATGAAAACTAGACTCAATGTTTTACAACTTTCATGTGTTGGTCATTTCCCAATTCCTTATAGATTTGTCGATATAATCTGACAAAGTCAGCCCATGCGCTCCACAACTTTCTTCTTCATCTTCCCGGACGCCCTATAGTGTAACAGCAATATATCTTTGTACACAAGTCCAAATCATGAATGGTTTACTTTTCTAGAAACTAGACACAGAGGGATACAACTTTCTTATTTATATCATCTCAAAATTCTTTATAGATTGTGAGATCTAAGCTTCCGAAGTGGGATCAACGCAACAGAAAATTGCTTCTCCGCGATTGCGAAAGGCTTTATGCGATCGCGATTCACTGGAAGATTTCTCACATTTTACTCACCACGATCGCGACCCATTGTCTGCGATCGCATAGAACACTGTTGTAGACAAAAACCAGCAGTTAAAAATGGCCTAGAAATGGTCTGAAACCACCCCGAAACTCAACCGAGGCCCCCGGGACCCCAACCAAAAGCACAGATAAGTTCTATTACCTTATTCAAACTAGCTCGAACCATCAAAACACTACCTTTAACATCAAAATCATCAAATTTCATCAAATCAAAGCCTAAGTTTAACTAGAACTTCCAAAACTCGCATCCGATCATAAACTCGACCTAAACACCTCTGAATCCGTTGAAATTTTGCACACATATCCAAAATCACCCAACGAAGCTACAACAACTCTCGGAATTCCATTCCGACCCTCGGATCAAAATCTCACCTATCAACCGGAATTCGCCAAAATACTAACTTCGCCAATTCAAGCTTAATTCTATACCATACCTCCAAAATCAATTCCGATCGCACTCCTAAATCACAAATCACCTCCCGAAGCTAACCGAATCACCAAAAATCACATCCGAGCCCTATAACTCATAAGTCAACGTCCAGTTGACTTTTCCAACTTAAGCTTTCCTTAAAGAGACTAAGTGTCTCATTACTTATCAAAATCAATCCAAATCAACTCTAACACACCCCATACCGATAACGAAAGGTGAAGAAGCATGAAATGGGGGAAACAGAGCAGTAACATATGAGACGATGGGTCGGGTCGTCACATCCTCCCCAACTTAAACAAACGCTCGTCCTCGAGCGTACCCATAGTTGTTCTAGAAGCCAACCAATAGCTGAATGACCTTACCAAGCATATACCCGGGGTGATACCACATCACCCTATCTCTCATTGATTCGGTAGCACAATTTTGCTGAAATTTCACGGTCCATCTAAACCATAAATTGTAGGACCGCATTGCACTTTCTGAAATCATACACAAGATCAGAACCTCACATATATACTCAAAATAAGCCCGAACCAGCTGTAATAACCCATACCTGCAACCTCGGGTGGAATCATACAATATACCACACAATCCAAACCAAAAACCGATAGAAAACCTCTTATTTAGCTAAAGTCTCATTCCAACACCATCGTACACTGACAACGTTAAATGAAACACGCAGCAACCCGTAACCATTTCTCAGATCTACCATTCATGAAGCCACTTCCTTGTTGATTGATACCACAACAGATTTCCGGGCCAAACCTCGATATAAACCCTCTAATCAGCTGAAATCACATCCACTCACATTCATTATTGACTCCAATGATCACCTCAAATTCAACGCACCACTCTGGTGATATGACACCTCATCACATGCCTAAGCCACAACTTGCATAATCCACGCACCAATGATGGGCGGTCTGAACATACTCAAATCATGACAAACGACTCCAACAAAAGAGCTGTAACTCAAACTCCTCAGTACCATCACAACACAAGGCTGGGACCCCGCCCCATATCATAGAAATAGAATACCAGAATCTACCCCGAAGGGTCTAATCTCCACGTAGCCTCGCTACAATGCGCGATCTTATCCAAACACTGTTACACATGAAGCACCTCAAGTCGCTATGCTCAAAATAGAAAGCCACGCAGATTGATGTTTGAACCAAGCAATCCATCACACCCACGGTGAAGCAAGTAATATACACCAATCAATCCTGAAAGGACACAATCGATGCGCCATCCGCCGAGCAACACCCACTACGGACTTTCCTCAGAAACTAGGAAGCAAGACATACCAAGTAACATATGGAGAACTATTCTCAACATCACACTGTTGCGGCATGCAACCCGACCGAGATAACATACCCGTGGCGTTGTGTCACCCGATCCACACAAATATCTCACATAAGGAGATGCACCTCGAGCCGAATTTGCTCATTATAACAAAATACCAAGCATCAGTTGTAAGCATGCTGAGTGCATAATGATATCTACTTATAGCGTTGTAAGATACAAAACTAAAACACAATGAATCTCAATAGTACCGCACTATACGTGCCCACAACCCAAAAATCATAATGCCCCACAACACAGAAAAGTAACTCATAGATCTCCCCATATCACTAACAAGCTCAATAATGATAGATTCAACCTATCCCTCAACAATACATATCGGGGACAACCAAGCCATCTCAATCTGAATACGTAGCCACATCAGCCTGCCAACGAACTCATTACTAAGAAGCCTGAAGCTGCTCTTTCCACTTTTATAATTCCTGCAGGAGCCGTACGATATGGTGCCCGACACCAAATCAATACCGAAATCTACAATCTCGCCCGACCACAAGAAACGCATTTGAAAAAGAGTCCCTCAAAACCGAAACTGAATCAATGGTAGAATCCTCTATACTGACATCCGTCACAAAGGCTCAATTAGGGAAAATAGTCCTTCCCGGCCATCCGCTGATCTTTAGAATACCAACCACTCTGCTATATCATATTCCGATGCACCTCGCCACGCAACCGATGGCATTTCCGACATAGCCCATAACACAATAGTCTAGAACAACCCACATTGCGACAACCATTGTACGGCTCCGCATCATATATAAAATCTAACATACCAACAAAGAAGGACTCGCTCGGGCCTCCAATCCCAATATCCGCTAACGGTACCAATACACACTATCCACAACCACTACATAGCCTAAACATGAGAACTCACAGTCGTTCTTCGAAGATATTCTCAAATTCTCCTGTGCCATCAAACACACTCAGATATCAACAGTCGACCTATCAAGAAAATGCCGCAACACTACCAAAGTGCTATCAACCTAATCACATTGCCCTTTTTCTGAAACATATACCCTCGTCAAATCACTACGATTAGCATCACCATTTCCTTGGCCATATGAGGACCATTCACCCTAATCATCTGAAGATCGATTCTTAAGTCACCTGCAGCTGCCCGTGCTGTTTAAGAAGTTAATGACTTTCCATTCCGAACTGAACCGAGCCTTACACATACAAATCGTAATCCTCCACAATATATCGCATCTACCATGCCACCCTCGGATAACATAAGAACTTTTATCTCCCTTCCGCGCCGTAGACATCGACGCACTCAACTAGTCGAGAACTTTCATTGATCCCATTTAGAAGAAAAATCCTTACACTCTCCAAGCTTCGCATACCCATAGAAAATATACTCATCTTCAAACCACGGTAAGACCCAACATGAACATCCATGACATCTCTATTTGTACAAGCTAAGCTGCCAGGACTGAATCCTTCTATTTAAACCAAGCTGAGCAAGCCATCAAAACCCAAGAGCATTGCTGCAAAGTGCCTAAAAAGCTCACCATCTCAAACACATACAAAGGATTAATCATACCTTTACCATAAAGATTCGATCTATTATCAAGCTATTCCATCTATCAAATTTCTCTTTTTAGTCATCATCCACTTGATATTTCTCTCGCTGTAGCATCACAATGCCTCAATCCAGGCTCACCACAGGAGCTTCGAACATAAGACCACACTGTCTAAGACCCATAGGCCACTGAATATTCTCTCAGACATTCCCATAAATACCACGTTCTAGAATACTTTACTTTGAAAAACTTCCTGCGAAATCTGAATTCGTTACCATTACCTCCCAGATACCGATACATAGAATCCCAAAATTAACATAAAAATACCACAAGCCTCGATATTCCCCGATGAATAAACAGTCTCTGACCACATACACAACCTTGAGACACCTAATTGATACATGTACAATCTTGAACACATTAAAATCATTCTCGAAAGTCATTCACTCTTATTCAAACTGCAAATTACCTGACTCAATGAACAAAACCACTCGTGCCTTGTTAGCACTCTGACACCGTAGGATATGATCTCATTCCAATACAAATGAACACCTTCCTCCTCTATACACTGAGCATTCTTTATCAATAACAACTCAAGACATCCTATTATTTCCTCACATCTACGAAGCACCATATAACCTTTATCAAAATTTTGCTTCACTCGTGCCATCCTCGGCTCAACTTCTGCAACTAGGACTGGTCCGTCAGCATACCTCGAAACGGAACCACATAGCACATAACTATGCAATCAACTAATCAACAGCAACCTCCCCAACTTGGCTCAAAGCCATCTATCAAAACACATTTAATAACCCATAATACTTTTACCCTAATGATGCCACAATATTATAGTGAGATTAAACTCAAATCATCTACTAGTTTATGAAAACACAGATCCTCGAATACTGAAATCCTCTACAAACCTCGCATTCATCCCCACATCATTTGAGTTCACTCTCTGAAGCGACCCAAATTTTCCAATTACACACGTACCTTTCAATTACACATGGGATATTCTAACGGATACATAAAGATCATACCAGTCAAGAACACTCCGCAAGAGATAACCCACCTGCTTCGCCTCAGTTTAGTATTTCAGCAGGCCTTCCACCATCATATACGTTACACAGTCATTTAGTCTTCCTGAGTCTGAATTCATGCCGCCACACATAATGTACTTCACTTCCCAACAAGGAGACATGAAAATATTCTTCACGCGCCCATAACTATGGCTACATATCAAATCGCAACAAGAAACGAATCACTTATCAGTCATCTTTCATCCAAGAGACTTCTTTGTCACCACCAGGTCGTACAGATACATCTCGTAGCACTAACATACTCATCACATGGATATCCGACCGCCATTCCGGCAAGTAAGGACAATACTGAACATAAAAGTTAAAAAAACATTTGCTCTCACAATCAGCACCTCGGTGCTAAAGCCATAGGCAAAGATCCGGCCTTAAGTCCTCTAGACTGGCCCAACATCAAACTCTCGGGATCACATCTCGCCCCTCGATCGGGGTATCACAAGCCATCAGGGCACTTATAATGCCGAGCGCTCATGTGCACATACAAACGTGTGGAAGGAATTTCAAGAGTTATATCTCAAGCTGAATCAAATACACACGATAAGAATTCAAAGAAAATGAAGTTTTCCTAAAGGTTCTGCAGCCTCTCGAGGATAAATACAGACGTCTCCGTACCGATCCGCGAGACTCTACTAAACCTACTCATGACTCGTGAGACCTAGTAACCTAGGCTCTAATACCAACTTGTCACGACCCAATCTCCATACCCGGGCGTGATGGCGCCTCTCGTGAAGACAAGGCCAGCCAACTAATCCAATTCGTTTCTTTAACACTTACTAAACATAAATAGATGGAAAATACAACTTAAAGAACATTAATTAACAACATTATAGCCTAACTCAGCCCGACTGGGGTGTCACAAGTCACGAGCATCTAGGAGGGTCTTTATTACAATTTTAAAGTCTATAATACATAGAGTAAAATCTGGAAATCACGAAGAAGAAGAATCTCGGTGCCGCGAACGCCGACGGTCACCTGGCTTAGCTACGATAGCAATACCTTCAATCCGCTACTAACCCGCTACCGGGTGAACAAGACCTGCAACTGCACGTGAGGTGCAGGGAGTAAAGTGAGTACTTCCAACTCAGTGGTAATAAGAGCGAATAATATCTGTGCGAGAAAAAAACACGTATGAGCACTCCAAAATGCTATAACAGACTGTACAACCCTTTTAGAAAAATAGTAAAACCGTAACACCGAGAGAATCCTTTAGAAAATCTCAAGCTCAGTTAAAAATCTCTTTTGCAAATATGCCTTTTCAACAGTTGCGAAAATAATTTCAATAAGTAGGGAATAATCAAAAATCTGCCCCTCGGGCTCAGCATCGACCTCTTAGTGCAGTATCAGCCCCGCGGGCTCACTCCCAACTCACAAGGTACAACATCAGCCTATCGGGCTCAGCACTCCTTAACATGTAACACCAGGGTATCTGGTCAACAAGGCAGGTAATAGCATGTATGCCAATG